>NMRB01001052.1:173785-193613 GCA_002633025.1 Notospermus geniculatus | reverse complement strand
TAATCGTGTAAAGAAACAACTCGATTTTATCAAGTAATTTCCATTTAAATAGTGAGTGTCGGGCGGAAAAGACCACACCCGTATACTTATTGAGACCGAAATTGCTAGAAAATTCGAGATGACCTGGGCTACAGCTGGGTGTCGTTGGGTAGTGGGTACCCTCCTCTACATCACGCAACTAATCGTGTAAAGAAACAACTCGATTTTATCAAGTAATTTCCATTTAAATAGTGAGTGTCGGGCGGAAAAGACCACACCCGTATACTTATTGAGACCGAAATTGCTAGAAAATTCGACGACCTGGGCTACAGCTGGGTGTCGTTGGGTAGTGGGTACCCTCCTCTACATCACGCAACTAACCACACAAAGAAACAACTCGATTTTATTTGTCGCCCCTTTAAAAAAGTAAGTTTTTATCAACCTTGCACGTGACGATTTTGTTTCCATTATACTGTCGGTGGAGTTCCCCTTAGTTGCCAGCAGAGGTCGCCCGAATTCTTTCAATCAATAGCTTTTCCCGAAAAAAGTCCGGCTAGAATATGCGGCTAGCTTGACCATTCCACATTTTAGATAGATCAAGAATTCCATAGTTCGAGTACCTAACCGGGTAAAAGTGCGGCTAGAAAGTGCGTGATGGCTTGATTGCGGATGGGGAATGCGCGGCTAGCGTGACGCCAGCCTGGGGGAACAGCTGGTACGTGTAGGGCTACAATACGCCTAAAGAACAATAGTCCGGTAGATTGTGACGTTATTACTCGTCATTACAGGAAGTAGTTCGAGTACCTAACCGGGTAAAAGTGCGGCTAGAAAGTGCGTGATGGCTTGATTGCGGATGGAGAGTGTGCGGCTAGCTTGACACAGTGCAAAATTTCCTGTCGGGCGCACGAACAACGCGGTTAGTTACCGGAGATCCCTGGCATGCAAAATGCCCCTAACCAATAAAACTAACCGCACAGAAAGTCCGATTCTGCTGTCGGTGCCTATCGGCGGTTTAGGAAAATGCATTATAACTAACTGCCAAAAGGCACCGGTAGCACGATCGGACTTTCTGTGCGGTCGGCCCAGATGGAAGGGTTTAAAGCTGAACTGCATGAACAAAAACTGGAGATCCCAGCTTTGAAAAAAGACCACCACGCCACGGTGGTGGTCAAGACAAATGCAAACGCCCAAAAGGCACTTTCAAAGCACCTCCAAAACATGATAGACTACCAGGCTATTTGGTGGCGCCACTGTATTCACCCTGGGTCTGTCAATGGAGTAACATCGGGAGATAGCATCCAATGACGTCTGCAGGTCGAAGGCATTACTGTATAATATGACTTATCCGGCCACCGCGGCCAACCTGCGAACCACGGGAATTATTGACTATACACGATCCAGGCCAAGTTATGAAAGGCCTAGTTAGGGTTACACATCATTTGTGAGTTTCTTTTCAACGGCAGACCGCAGTTTTATTCCACAGTAGGCCTAGGTTTAATTGACATCATTTACAAATCGTACTGGTCAATTCATTTTGACAAAAGTGAAACTGACCCTCACCGCGGGATATCCATTAGGCTGGTGTTGTTTGGCGAGCCGCTCTCTGTGCAACGATCCGTCATGTTCTTAGAGGCGAGCCGCTCTCTGAGCAGATTTGTGTTGCGCAGTTGCACAGCGAGCCGGATGGATGTGCAGTGAACAGATTCAGCCTTGCTCAGCGAGCTGATGGTCCTCATTAATTATTCATGAGGAGGTGTTGGCGAGTGGCCCTCTCTGCTAACACTATTAAAAATGATGCTACATGTACGGATACGGAAGTCCATATTTCAGCAGATTACATATTTGTTCCGTGGAAAGGCCAAAAGAAAAAAAGGAGACAGGAAAAGTGGTGAAAAAAAGTTGCCCCAGGCGGGAGTCGAACCGGGAACCTAACGTTTACTAGCCACACGCTCTAGCCACTGAGCTACGGAGACAGCTGGTAGCGTCACGGTTTCATTGCCGAATCTTGAGCGGTGGTTATGACTATTCATTGTTTGCTTGCCATCTAAGACCAATTTCTGTGTTAGGAAAGCATTTTGCTTGTCAAATAACAACTCCAATATTCATGTTTCTTTTAAAATCAACAAAACTAGGCCAAAAACTGGCATAAACCGGAGGCCCCAGCTCTTTTTTCACCGATATTTGATCGAAGTGGAAGGGCGATCGTTCGGATCCGCCATTTTGCTGTTTTGTAATCTCGATTTTCATTGGTCGCTGCGGTGCATAACTAATTACTCGGGCGCGCTGTCCAAGCTGAAACGAAGTGACTGCACAGAGAGCTGGGCTCGCCGAATAGTCACTCCCTATCCATTACGATGCTCACCAGGCGTATGACGATTTCCATTGAACATGTAACCCTGACAAGGCCTTTCATAACTTGGCCTGGATGGTGTATAGTCAATAATTCGCGTGGTTCGCAGGTTGGCCGCGGTGGCCGGATAAGTCATATTATACAGTATGTTCCCCGGTTCTTTCAGAATCAGAGTGTATAGTTGGTCACCATTCTATAGTATTCACTTCTTGTTGACATTTATGGTGTTATCCAAGCACCAGTTGAAAAAAATTTATGCATTCAAAAACAATACAACACTCATTTGACGTACATCAACGTCATCAGATATCATTACATATACGTTGAGGACAATTCTTATTTGATTCCTTTGGCCATAATTAGCGTAATCAATTAAATATTCTTTCTACAAATACACACACATCGCACGAGTCATGTATGCATTGGGTGAGGTCACAGCCAGTGTTAAGATCACACTAACACCTGATCCTGACACCTAACACCCTAGATCACACCAGCTGTGACCTGCTGAGAGGATCAAGGAGTTATCCCTAGATCACACCTGATCCAGGTGTGATCACTGGTCACAACTGGTGTTTGGTGTTAGGATCACACCAGGTGTCACACCGCAATCCCAGGTCAGTGTTGAGGATCAGAACTTTTCAACTCATTTCCTATTACCTTAACACTTGATCTCTAGGGATCAAGATGAGCTGGAGGTCACAACCTTTCACATCAGCTATCTTTGATTGCATGAAGACAAGATGTTTTTTGTGCCTGCCCTCCAAGTTTTAGAGAATCTGGATGCTGCTGAGAGAGCCCCAAGGCGTGAGAGGAAGCCAGCAGAAAGTGAGGATCCTATTCATATACATGTTAGGCTGAGTGAAAATCAAATACAACAGCTTACAGATGAATTCCACCACTGGAGACAGGAGCATGGTAGGCCCCAAGCATCTCAGTTGTCTTCATCCAGACGGATTGAGACATTTTTACATATGATGGCCTCTGGGGGCTTTTACCGGCAGATAGGTTACTCTATGGGGCTCGCCAAGAGTACAGTGATTTCCTACACCCATGAAGTTGCAGAGTTTCTTCATGCAACATCTCCACAACACATTTCTCTGCCCCAGCCCGAGGAACTGGATGACTTATCAATGCCACTTACGACTGTGGATGGCCAGGTGCTGCAGGTTGTGTTGTACATAGATGGAGTAATCGTAAAAATCCAGAGACCTGATCACGCAGGGGATGCCTATTTCTGTGGTAGGCATGGCAAATCCTGCGACTCACTAAACGTCCAGTACATAGTAGACAAGCATGGTCGTGTAAGACATGTGATAAGTGGTATTCCAGGAGCAACCCACGACAAAACAGCTGCAGAATGGTCCGAGGAGTTAATGACATATTTGGATGCATTGCCAGAGAACTTTGCTGTGCTGGGAGACCCAGCCTACCGTAATATCCACCCCAGGGTTATCACTACATTTGGAGGACATAATCTGCCGCCAGAACAACGTCACTTCAATCTACAATGCACCAGATTGAGACAAATCGTTGAGAGGGCTATTGGTGCGACTCAACTCAAGTGGCGGATTGAACAGTTGAAAGAGAACCGTATCCCTGCCAAATATGGACCAGTGTTTGCATCTCAGTGCACCATTGGAATCTGTGTTCTGCACAACCGATTTACCAATTTCCTATGACTCTTGAATGAAGCAAAAACAAGATAAGAACAGATATGTTAGAAAAGACTTTTATTGCACGTAATTAAAATGTAATAATACAAGATAGGTATGAACTCTATATATGAGATCAATCATCACAAAATTACAGATCAATCATCACAAAATTACAGTGCTACCCGGCAGTGCTAGTACCGGTATTTTCATTTTGTTAACGCGTTAACTGGGTAGGACGTCAGTACGTCATCACAAAATCCAGAGAACCCCGCCCGAAAACACCCGAGAATCTCAGCTTGCGTGGGACGTAATGTACGCCCTGTAGTGTAAGGAAATGGCGCTTATATCACATTGCTTAGGACGTTATATCAGGTCCTGAACCTTATGGGCCGTATGCACCAAACGAAGATAATCTTCAACTCGGGTTGAGCCACAACTTTTCAATTGTTCAGGTTTACTGGGGTATGATCTGACAATGGAAAAGTTGTGGCTAAACCTGAGTTCAAGATTATCTTTGCTTGGTGCATACGGCCCTATGTGTCAAATACTTTTTTGGCAATTTTTTTTCTAAGATAGAAAAAAATTAATTACACAATGATGCCACTTTATGAACATTGGGACAGATATAAGAACAGATATGTTGGAAAAACCTTGATTGCATGTAATTAAAATGTAATTATAAGAGAGGTATAAACTATATATTTGGGATCAATCATCACAAAATTACATGTAGAACAGTATTTTTTGCATTTTGTTAATGACGCCCTGTTATGAACATTCGGGGCATCAGCTGGAACTACCTGTCAAGCCGTTTGGCAATACAGTTCAATTATACATTTCAATTACAGTGGCGAGTGTCATGTTTGCAAGTAAACAAATATTGCTTGACAAAATATTTGCATGAATTACTTCTGTCACAAAAAATACCAAAGTGTCACCCGGCATGTGTTACCATGCTAAATGCCCGGTTTAGAGTCATATAACCCGATCAAAATTTGGTGTCCTGTTTTAATTAGTCACCATCATGTTGTTTGGAAGTGCTAACTTCAGTAGCTTCCAGTCCAAGACTGCCATAATATGCCACTCTCAATAACATGAGCTCAGTTGAAATTGAAGTCAACAGAGAATTCTGTTCTTTCAAAAGCTTCAGATACTCTTGTTGGTACTCATTGGAGCTTTGGAGCAACTCGGTTGTCTTTTGTTTCTTAGCTGGTGGCTCCATACTTTTCTCACCACAAGTACCAATACTGGGTGCAGGAGAAACAGACCTAGGGCTGGGCTGCACACTGTCACTGTCAAACTCCGTGAAGAGAGGAACTGGACTGGGCTGTCTGGATGATGGCCCAGGTGTTGGAGACGTGGATGGACCAGGTATTGGAGTGGATGATCGTCGTGATGAGCTTGCAACAGTACTGGCAGTTAGACTTCGTGCAAAGGGCACAGCAGTTGAATGTGAGATTATTTCCCCAGGAGTGATAATTGCCTGAGGTCTTATGGCCCCACCCACAGGGTAATACAGCTCATAATACTGCTGATACAAGTCAAAAACTTCCGCAGAATTGCGCAGCCTTGGTTGTACATCATCTGTCCCAACACCAGATGTCTGCATCTTTTTCAGAACATCTCTGTAGTCTCGTCCAAGATTTTTCATCAAGTTTTCTATTGCAGTTCCTTCCAATCCAAGATTGCCACCAATCACTCCATAGAATTCCCCTGCCTTACCTTGTTTCTTAAGTCTAAGATAAGTCTGCCTTTCATCTATTATTGATTGCAACACCTCGGAAATTCTTTCGGATGACCAGGTCATACGTCGTGCCATGATTCTGAAAAAGTAAAAGAAGGTGAATGAGTCCGGGGAATGGGTTCGCTGCAGCATTTTGATGTGGTAAAAGACCAAATAGGCCTAGCTCGATAGGTCCACTTTGAAATATGTAGACCTATGATTAATTATTTGTAAACTGACTGGCCCTGCATGCTAGTAAATGACTGTTGAGGCTCCTGTGGATAAGAACCTGTAGGTCAACTACAGCCATGAGAAACATTGCCAGCTCCATATAAACACTCAACACAGCATATGCATCATGCCTACACTTTTATAGTCAGTTGAGTACACTAGGCTACACAGACAAAACACCACAAGCTGTGGATGACCCAGCCAGTCACAGGCCCGGGGTCACAGGTCAGGGAGCTCAACTGTTGGCCCTAATTTCACTCTGTTAATAGGCCTACAGACTTACAACAGTCTTCACAGCCTTGAGAGGTTTATGAAACAATTTCAAGACTAATCAAGCATGTGATATTTGTTGTGAAAGAACTTACATTTTTGCACTTGCTCTGTATCCAGATTTGTAAGAGAATGGTGCACGGCTCAAAGTACAGCAGCTTCCCCACCTCAGCTACTTCCTGGCTGGATTCGTGGAATCAGTGATCTAGATCTGTTGCTCTGCGACCTTTTCATCAATTGGACAAATTCAGGAATATTTTTAGTAACCTAGCTGGGTTTGCTCACTGAAGTTTCTGCTGAAGTGGGATCTCAAAAAACGTGGTAGCCATTTTGTTTTTGACCATTGATCTGGTGTGACACTGGGTGTAACACTCTGACACCTAACACCTAACACCGAGTGTTACACATTCCTTAGTGTCAGGACGTACAGATTAGGTGTTACACTTAACACTGACACTTAACACTGGTCTAACACGGGCTGTGACCTCACCCAATGTCACGGGAACATGCAATGGCAGATTCGTCCAAACAAGTGCTATCATCCGTCACAACGACCTGACTCTTACTGTGTAACTGAGAAGACTCTACGACACGCCGAGTGCTCCAGTACTATGCGCAGCTGTGCATACCATGCACACAGCGTAGGTTATTAGCCTCTGCCTGTAACTCCAAAAANCATTGGTAATTGTACAGCTTGGTGACGTAAGATGTGCCATCAAGGTCACAACTGTGGTCAGTTTCTTCAAATTTCTTGCATCAGGAACCCCATTTTCCTATAAAAGAGCCACGTCAACCCAAACAATATGTCTTGAATGAGCAAGCAGAAGTTCATGACTTGGCCAACACAATATCTGGCCAATCAGAGAGCAATGCATGTTGCCTTCTCACTGCATAATAATTGGAGGCGGTCTTGAACCAAGTTAATGAACCGGTCTTACATCTAAGAGGTTAGAGTATATTCAAATAGCGAAACTATCGCAAAAGAAACCAAATAAGATTTATGTGCAACATGTTTGCAATGATACCAAACGCCGGAGTTTCTGAAAATCAGACGAGCGGCGTATTATTTGTTGATGCTGAAGTTTTTGCCATTGTACCATATATTTCAACTGGGCGCAAGCACTAAAGAACCCTGACCAACCTCAAAGCTTCAGCTTTAATAGCAGAAAGATTTAAAGAGCAAGTGAAAAAGAAAATGAATTCCTCATAACCTTGTAGACAAGGGTGACCTTGGGTCATATGAATAAAGACGAGAATATGCTTTTACTTCAGATTTGCCTAATGCATTTGTATTGCAAAATTCAAGTAAAAGCATTTGCTACTCTTTATTCATATATGACCCCTTATCGCTAACAAAAGACGGGTCAAGCAGTATGCCTGTACGCGTGTGCGTAGTCCCGTTTATGACGGGCGCATCCATTTTTTTCAAAGGTCAATTACATCAAGAATACATAAGTACCAAGAATGTACAACTTAGTTAGCAAGCAAAAGGGTGGGCATTAAGTTACTTTTTCTGATAATAGAGGGCGTATGGTAATAATAGGCCTAATTAAATAACCAATGTTTAGATTTAACGGTTGTTGACTGAATTGTATTATTTAGAATATCATCAATATTCTGATGTAAAGTTACTATACAGACATATTACTGGCATACAATTTTTTTTTGATTTTGGTGAAACCATGGATTTGTTGTATAGGTCAGAGTGCCCGACCCTGAGATCAAGTACAATATCAATTTGTCGAAAATATGGTCCATTCAAAACTACTCTGTAGCTCGGTTATTTCTGAGTGCATATGACTATGGGAGGTGTCATTTTGTTCTGCACTGAGGTTCCATTCGTAATCACCACATTTTATTCTCTTATAGTTATACAACACAAATCAATTAAAAGAATCATGGAACTTGTTGGAGATATAAGATAGAGGGTCTCAAAAGGGTGCGTTTCCCAACTTCATGTCATGCCTATTAAATCTGCATCCACTCTTGGGTAAACTACCCTGGGAAGTTTAACTAACATGTGGTCCCACAGATCCAATAAAAAATCCATGGAACCTTGCGCCAATTTGTAAGTATCGGTGTCGTGTACATTATGTATTACAAATGTACACGACAGTCTCGCACAAAGCAGAGCTGAATAAATTTAGGCCTACTATGCAAGCATATCATGCACATTAATGTATTACTAATGTACATGGTCCAGAATCCCGTAAATTACGCAAGGTTCCACGAATTATTGATTGGATCTGAGAGACCACATGTTAGTTAAAATACCCAGGTAACAGTTTACCCAAGGGTGGATGCAGAATTTAATAGGGGTGGCGTGAAGTTGGGAAACCATACCCATTTGTGACCCTCTATTTTAAATCTCCAACGAGGTTCCATGATTCTTTTAACTGCGTTGTCTACCTATAAGAGAATGAAATGTGGTGATCACGATTTGTTTTGTAGGGTCACTTTACAAGCTGTGACAAATCCAGGTGGCGTTGGTGTAAAACTGCATTGATCATCCACCGAAATAATGGGCCCATGTTATGTAGCACCCATATGGCCTTTCATGTGAAACTATCAAAAACATGGAATATCATCCAGAATGGAGATAAATGGAGGTAAATTTGCGTCTGAGCGCAAGTGCCATAAAGTTTTCGCGTGGCCTGCTCCGCAGGGGAAGGGTTTATTTTCATAAACTTTGCTAATAATTCTTATTCAACCTCCAACCAACATGCCTGGGAAATTTGAACCCATTCTAAAGATGTGATTTTCCAGTTTTCTCAGTATCTGGGGCTGTTTTATAAAAATTCACTCTTAAGTACATGATGTTTATGAATATGGACCCTGAAGACGGGAGGACTATATTCTGAAGTCTGAGGAGGTATTGTGTACAGGGTGAGCACGGGTACGACACCATATGTGAGCCACTCTGGCAAAACCAGACGCTTGTCGCTCAGAAGTTGAGCCTAAACGAACTAAGATGACACCAGGTGAGAATGAAAGAAACAGATTCTGTCAGATTTCATAATAGGCAGACAATACTGAAAGTGACAAACATTTGGTCTCAACCTGTCAAGGTTAGAGCGAGAAGCTTCTGCTTTTGCCAGAGCGGCTCACATATAACCAGGCCCAATACAATGGACGCCCTGTTGTGTGGGAAATTGATCAGGACCGATGTATCACTTTAATTTCGATTGTGAAAGCTGTTTTTTGTTGCTTCATGGACCGTTGGTTATGTAAAACATGCAACACGTATCAGTAAAAAGCATCCGATGGTCTCATTCACACATCACTGTTATTTGAAAAACTGGAGATTTTCTCGGAACAAAAAAAATCTTATTGCCGCAGGACTGTATGCATCCCCTGCAGCTAAAAAGTAATGATATAGCCACCTATAATAATCGCTATTTATGGTCAAACACAGTATACAATCAACTACATCACAAGTGTTTTGGAAAGGCATTTGCTCTGCACGCCCCTGTATTTCGAACTTGCCAGTCGTACCGTTGTAACGTTTTTCAGTGCGGCCTGTTACAACCAATAATGTCACAATTGACCAATAATGTCACAACCGATGATAATGTCACAATTGTGACATTATGAACGCCTCATCCAACCAATAATGTCACAACTTGCTAATAATGTCACAACTTTTCCTTACCGATAATGTCGCAACATTTTGACCAATAATGTCACAACTTTTCCTTACCGATAATGTCACAACATTTTGACCAATAATCTCACAACCCTAGTAACTAGCGCAGATCATGTCGGGATAATGTGATGGTGATTTGTTCGCCCCTCCGTCATGGAAGACAAAGAAGTCTGAGCAAAAAAATCCTGCTTTGACCATGAAAGACACCCTTAATCATATCTTCACCCCGTAGGAGTTCCCGTATCATCACCCCCTAGGATCTCCTTACTGGAGGAAACAGTGTCCGTAATTTGCCGTAATTTACAGTGTATTTTCCTATTATTATTTATACTACGGGAATAATCGGAGCAGTCAGCCGCGCATATTGCCAACAGATGGCAGCAAAGTTCTAGCGGACCAATGTACAGGGAAATATACGTGATTGCTGGTCGATCAGTAATGACTGGGTCCGGTATATGCATTGAATTGGGCCGTAGTGACACCTATTGGTCAACTCGCTGACAGCTCCTATTACATAGGGCATGTTTCGTAACCGCTGGGGCTATTGATCTGAAACTTGGTACATATATGGCCCCAGGTCAGATGACCTATGACACCAAGCTTCGGTCCGATTCGTGTCTTGGCTTGGCCTCCAGGTGCCCAAAACCATATTGGTTGGATGAGGTGTTCATAATGTCACAATTGTGACATTATCATCGGTTGTGACATTATTGGTCGATTGTGACATTATTGGTTGTAACACGGCCTGTGTGCCAGTGTGACTTTAAAATAGATTGACGGAATAAAACCTAATTCATACTTCGACGCACGACCATCGGCGTTCGCCGCGCGATCAAAATCTGGACGCTGACTTCGCGAAGATGATTTACGTTGTCCAGCTTTCAGCGACGGCGACACATTATAAAATGACTCAAGTGGGCAATTCTCCAGTAGTGAATGGATATCACAAAATCAACTTTTTATTTTCATCTTTGATATTACAACTCGTTCAGATCTGCACAAAATCTAGGAGATTCAGGCAACACTGGTGGAATTTAAGGTGAAGTATTTTCAGTTATAAGGCAAAATAAATTTATGAAAATTTCATTCATGTTTTTTTGCACAGACGTCCTGACATGACCTTGTTTTGGTACCCTTCTTTAGCCCCCCCCTCCCCCGTAGGTCAGATTAGATCCATGAAAACCAAGGTGTTTTGGTTGGTTCACATCTACAAGACCTGATTGAGGAACAATGGACAAATATAACATAATACAATTGGGATGAATGCGACGTGGAAGCCTTCTTTTCAGAAGTAAATTTTTTGTAATTCCGTTACCACGCACTGTCTTTAGAAAATGTTAATTTAGTGACGGTTAATATCTGAACTAAGAACTAACAACCTAAGCTGTATTATCATACTGTTATTGTAATCATACGTTCTGCCTGTATTGTGTAATAATTTTTTTAAAGCTGGTGACTGTTTTTGCACTGTCTCCCCGATTAATTCCGTTACCGTGAAAATTGGCAACACTGCTCCTTAAGCTGGAATTGTAGACTGGGTTTGAACCTGTTCAAAGATATTTTGGATTGATATGCCCCCTAGGATATGACTGATTTCGTATCCGTCGTATTTGCCAGATAAGGATGGGAGCGAAAAATATGACTACATTTTGCTCTGATTTGTAATTCCTTTACCGCAGAATTGCCCAAGTAATTACAGGCTCGCGATCGGGAGCCGACCAAATCGCGCGATGGGGTCGGCGTGGAACTCGAGATCATGCGATCGGTCGCCGACGATGGTCGCGCGTCGTAGTATGAACTAGGCGTATGGCGCGACTTGACTATGAACGACACACAGAGAAACAGTGAGTCAGTTTCCCAATGTGTTCCAAACAATGGGAGCCACACAGAAAAAAATGGCCACTCTGAAAAACACTACACCATGTCCACGGTGCACAATCAATATTGCCGTACAGCTGCGGGAGAAAGTTCCGGTGACGAACACGTGGCGAAGGTGAGGTTACAAATCGCTATAAATATCATTGCTAAGGGCAAAATGATAACCCTAGGTGAATGAATTCACTATAAAAAGGCATGCTGCTGCAATATCTCCCAGAAATTTGCAGGAGAACGCATCGAAAATCGGCAATTTTAAAATGAACTGTACGGCTGCGGGAGAATTAGACTGTACGGTGCGGGAGCGCTTGCTTCAGAAAAAATTATTCGAATTGATTTCGACATTTTGGATGTCTCCTCTGGACATAAATCTCTTGAAAATGGCCTCCAGAGATGTTAACCGGTATCAGGGCCGTGTATAACGACCCCGTGGTGGTCCAAAGTTCGTTGCAGCGCATACTTCAATGCCGTAGGAGCAAGCGCTCCCGCACCGTACAGTCTAATTCTCCCGCAGCCGTACAATTCATTGTAAAATTGCCGATTTTCGATGCGTTCTCCTGCGAATTTCTGGGAGATATTGCAGCAGCTAGTCTTTTTTAGTGTATTCATTCACCTAGGGTTATCATTTTGTTCTTAGCAGTGGTATTTATAGAAATTTGGCATCTCAGCTTTGCCAAGCGTATGTGACCGGAACTTTCTCCCGCAGCTGTACGGCAATATTGATTGGGCACCGTGATGTCGCCATACTAACGTTACACAAACAGGTTATCTTGCAGTCAGTTTGGGATCCACGGCGTGGATCTCTATTACAGGTGAAACAGATCCAAATGCACTTCTAGCTTTTTTCTTAGACACTTTCCGTTCTCGAATATTGATCAGAATTTCTCTAATCGAACACCTGAATCATCGCTGACGGGACGACAGCTCGTGGAACATACGCTGGTCAAAATTGTGATTCCAAAAGGAAACTTCAGGCTGACGTTTCGCAATACGGGTAATCCTCAGTAAGAAACTTGTTTCTGAGAGGTGGGTAAGCTTCTAAAGTCCATATTTGATTCGTTGGGGAGAGCTGGATAGAGCGTCTACTCGGAGGTCAGCATAGACCGATATTTGAAGTTGACTAAAGCCCCATTTCCACTTCAGCTGATGACACTGCGGTTTGCCGCCAGCGGAGCGGTTTTCACAGGCAGTTGGGATAACTAACACGCCATGTATTGTTAAAACATCGAATGATGATCCAAAACCCTGTGAAAACCACACCGGTCGCCGCAAAGGACAGCGGACTCCGTTGTAGTGGAAACGGGGCGTAGGGTGGGTGCACCCTGGAAGCGATTCGCCAAGCGATTTGGAATCGAACGCGAATTGCTTTTGTTTGGGAGGCATTGGGGCATGAAAAAGCAAAGAACCATCGCATGCGTTGGGCGAATCGCGTGTAGTGTATACCCACCCTTACGAGGAGACGCTACGGTCATCTTGGTCGCATCGAGCCAAATCCGTCTCTCATGCTGTTCCGCACACTCAGGTGAGGTTCGTGGATCTCGATCACGACGACCTGTTTAATCACCGACTCCTATTCAGCAGTGAAAGACGTTTGTCTCCACTTTCACTTACAGGAGACCCTGGAAGATGTCACCGCTGACCATGACGCTGGGCGCCATCATCGGCGAAAGCTCTGAGCCAATCAGCTGCTTCTCGCACAAATATGTCCCGCTCACAACATCACACGTCACGATGTTTTACTTCTTGTTATACGTCCCATTTTCCATGTTCGCCATATTCATCGGTCTAATCGGTAACATTACGTTCTGCCTGTATTGTGTAAGAATTTTTTAAAGCTGGTGACTGTTTTTGCACTGTCTCTCCGATTAATTCCGCACTGTCTCTCCGATTAATTCCGTTACCATGAAAATTGGGCAACACTGCTCCTCAAGCTTGAATTGTAGACTGGGTTTGAACCTGTTCAAAGATATTTTGGATTGATATGCCCAGGATATGACTGATTTCGTATCCGTCGTATTTGCCAGATAAGGGTGGGAGCGAAAAATATGACTACATTTTGCTCTGATTTGTAATTCCTTTACCGCAGAATTGCCCAAGTAATTACAGGCTCGCGATCGGAAGCCGACCAAATCGCGCGATGGGGTCGGTGTGGAACGCGAGATCAAGCGATCGGTCGCCGACGATGGTCGCGCGTCGTAGTATGAACTAGGCTTATGGCGCGACTTGACAATGAACGACACACAGAGAAACAGTGAGTCTGTTTCCCAGTGTGTTCCAAACAATGGGAGCCACACAGAAAAAATGGCCACTCTGAAAAACACTACACCATGTCCACGGTGCACAATCAATATTGCCGTACAGCTGCGGGAGAAACACGTGGCGAAGGTGAGGTTACAAATCGCTATAAATATCATTGCTAAGGGCAAAATGATAGCCCTAGGTGCATGAATACACTATAAAAGGCATGCTGCTGCAATATCTCCCAGAAATTTGCAGGAGAACGCATCGAAAATCGGCAATTTTAAAATGAACTGTACGGCTGCGGGAGAATTAGACTGTACGGTGCGGGAGCGCTTGCTTCAGAAAAAATTATTCGAATTGATTTCGACATTTTGGATGTCTCCTCTGGACATAAATCTCTTGAAAATGGCCTCCAGAGATGTTAACCGGTATCAGGGCCGTGTATAACGACCCCGTGGTGGTCCAAAGATCGTTGCAGCGCATACTTCAATGCCGTAGGAGCAAGCGCTCCCGCACCGTACAGTCTAATTCTCCCGCAGCCGTACAATTCATTTTAAAATTGCCGATTTTCGATGCGTTCTCCTGCGAATTTCTGGGAGATATTGCAGCAGCTTGTCTTTTTTAGTGTATTCATTCACCTAGGGTTATCATTTTGTTCTTAGCAATGGTATTTATAGTAATTTGGCATCTCAGCTTTGCCAAGCGAATGTGACCGGAACTTTCTCCCGCAGCTGTACGGCAATATTGATTGGGCACCGTGATGTCGGCATACTAACTAGTTACACAAACAGGTTACTAGTATCTTGCAGTCAGTTTGGGATCCGCGGCGTGGATCTCTATACTTTAACAGGTGAAACAGATCCAAATGCACTTCTAGCTTTTTTCTTATACACTTTCCGTTCTCGAATATTGATCAGAATTTCTCTAATCGAACACCTGAATCATCGCTGACGGGACGACAGCTCGTGGAACATACGCTGGTCAAAATTGTGATTCCAAAAGGAAACTTCAGGCTGACGTTTCGCAATACGGGTAATCCTCAGTAAGAAACTTGTTTCTGAGAGGTGGGTAAGCTTCTAAAGTCCATATTTGATTCGTTGGGGAGAGCTGGATAGAGCGTCTACTCGGAGGTCAGCATAGACCGATATTTGAAGTTGACTAAAGCCCCATTTCCACTTCAGCTGATGACACTGCGGTTTGCCGCCAGCGGAGCGGTTTTCACAGGCAGTTGGGATAACTAACACGCCATGTATTGTTAAAACATCGAATGATGATCCAAAACCCTGTGAAAACCACACCGGTCGCCGCAAAGGACAGCGGACTCCGTTAAAGTGGAAACGGGGTTTACGAGGAGACGCTACGGTCATCTTGGTCGCATCGAGCCAAATCCGTCTCTCATGGTGTTCCGCAAACTCAGGTGAGGTTCGTGGATCTCGATCACGACGACCTGTTTAATCACCGACTCCTATTCAGCAGTGAAAGACGTTTGTCTCCACTTTCACTTACAGGAGACCCTGGAAGATGTCACCGCTGACCATGACGCTGGGAGCCATCATCGGCGAAAGCTCTGAGCCAATCAGCTGCTTCTCGCACAAATATGCCCCGCTCACAACATCACACGTCACGATGTTTTACTTCTTGTTATACGTCCCATTTTCCATGTTCGCCATATTCATCGGTCTAATCGGTAACAGTTTAGCCTTCGTCGTGTTGGGAAGGGAGAAACCATTTACGTCGACCTCAGTCTTTCTCCGCAGTCTGGCAGTCGCCGACAGCCTCTTTCTTATTTTTCAACTGATGTTTACTTCACTCCACTCGATCTACAAATACTTAGGCGTGTTTGTAGAGTACATGGGCTTCAGGATTTTGGCTAATGGTTATCTTTGGGCGTTCCTATGGATAGCGAAGACATGGTCTGTTTATTTATCTGTCTGCGTGGCGGCGGAACGCTTCATTGCAATCTGTAAACCGCTGAAGGCGGCGTCGCTGTGTACTATCAGGAATGCTCGTTACGCCTGTCTCCTCACAGCTACATTCTCTTTTCTCTACCGGTTTGTATGGTTTTTTGTGAGCAAACCTATCTGGACGTACGATCCCTGCACCGCTACATACATACCAACTGGATTCCAGTTGACACTTTATTTAAATGTATATTTTCGTGTCATCTATGTTACATACCTGCATATGGTATTGATGTTTTTATTCCCAATCACATTCCTTATAGTTGTTTCCTACCGTTTGATTGTAGTTCTGAAGAACTCAATTGCAGGTCAGGCGGGCGGCAAGGCTGGTGCACGAACAATGATGGGTACAGTCAGGGTTGTAGCCGTCGTCATCACTTTCATTCTTCTTGAAATTCCTGGAGCTGCTATTCAGATTATTGGAATACTGAGTGTCTATGCCAATTTGGATATTGACGAGGACACGTTAAATATGGCTACAGACTTTTCATACTTCCTAGGACTCGTCAACAGTTGCTCGAACTTTTATATTTACTGCTTAACAGGGACCAGATTTAGAATCACGTTAAAAGAACTGTTTTGTAAATCGGGGGTTCGCAGCACGAAATGAGGTCACCCTTGTAACGACGACGGACGACGACACGCCATAAGAAAAGCTAACAAGCCAGGCGGCGACAGGATTCACAAGGTGACTTTATCTTATTGGTTGATTTAATGTAGACACTAATTCGTTTGAATTAATGTGGATGTAAATTCAGAATTATGTCCACTCCGGAGTGCGATAGACGTCAACTTTGTTTGGGACCGTTGATCACAGGTGTAGTAGCTGATATAGTCCCCTGACGGTATAGTCCGGGGACTATAAGTCCCAGTTATTATAGTCCGGGGGTCATCCAACACTAGGGACCATAGTCCGCCGGACTATCATCACTGGGTATCACAGTCCTGGCACCAGGAATAATTGTCCGGGGTGGACTATGGTATCCGGGGCGGTTCCCAGTGATGGGTGTCCTATAGAGGCTTTGCAATGGGCAGCCATTGGAGGACAGCAATAGAAGTTTACTATTTTGTTCTTCCAACATGGCTACCAAATGCATTGTTTTCGTCCAACATGGCTGTCCATTTGACAGCCCCTGCTGGTGAAAGCAGGGAAAAGTGAGTGTGTTAACCCGACCATGAATAAACAAAAAGAAAGAGGTTTGAAGAAAATGCAGCTATTGGATTTGTTGATGCAAATTACTCGTCGACGTACAGTTTCAATCGACATGCATTGACCCCTGCTATACAAACATGTCCATTTTTCGCTAGTACATGTANCCTCTCTTACTTTTTAATGGTAAAGCCCAAGCATATCTGCTGAACAAATCTATAACTGTTAGGATGTAATTGTAACCATTCTCGGCTCGCGATTTCATGTCAACTAAATCAGCTTGCCATTGTTGATCAATGTAAGAAACCATAGTTTTTCTGTAAAGGAACTTTGTAGTAATCAGTTTATGTAATTGATAAGTTGGTAAATTCTCAAGAAACTCTTTTAACTCTTTGTACTTAATTAACTTATTATCAGACTTTACTTTCTTCCAAATTTGAGCAATACTTGAGTAAGCAACTGAACTTTTAGGATTAAAATACAAATCTCTAAGATATTGCTCCTTATCCGGCACGGCCATTTATTTACTAAATAAACTTTGCTTTCTTACTCCCGCATATAGCGCACTTAACTATCAAATATTTTCTACCCCCAGTTAATTTGTGAATAATTGCTTTCCCTTTATTTGGGGTGAATTTTCTACATTTAACGCAGTAAACTTCCGGCGCGGCCATTTATTCAGTAGGAAATGTGTTGTATGGGCTAAAAGGAAGATTAGTTAGCGTTCTTTCATTAGCACTTTTCTACAGTATAAGTAAAACGAGGGGGCCGAGTGATGGATGTGAATGTGTTTTGCAGCGGAAACAGGGTTTTTGCTATAATTTAAGCACTTTTCATGGGTTTTTCGACACTTGAAAAATCGCACTTTTCAAGGAAAAATGCTTAAATTTTAGCAAAAACCCTGTTGCCGATACAAAAAGTCGTCTATCTGGATCCCCTCGTTTTACTTATACTTAGGCCTAAGAAGCAAATGGGTCTGATCATGCTGATGAGTATCCAGGTTCAGAAGTTTGGATTTTAGGTGAAGATTAGAATGGCCAGAATCCTTCATTTACGCCACGCCACACAAAAGTTATATTGAACTGGAGGTACAAAGTGTTTGATGAATACCTGTCATACCTGAACACGAGGCTGCCACTTGGGTCGTGGGCTTGGTATTTGTGACCGTTGACACAATATTGAATAGGCCAATCAGATGATGGTCTTTGAGAGGTCATAGGGTAAATATTAAATATTCAAGAACTGCTTCTGATGTACAACAACTGCAGGAGTTCATGGCTGATGCCATGTTCCATGACGGCGAAATAAACTTTCTAAACCTGCATGCAGCCGAGACAAAGAGCTGTGCAGGCACTGGTTGGACATTCATGTACAACTACCTTCCAAATCCGAGCAAATTCCTCGACAATGGAGGCTTCATCGACGCTCCAGCTGAGCCATGGTTAGACGTCGCCAAACACACCGACGACTTGATATATGGTATCTTTTTGGCTGTGGTACGGTGCCGGAAAATGAGAACAAGATGGCAGTAGGGGAGGTCGACTTGTCCGATACGATAATCACCAAGTGGACGAACATTGCGAAGACGGGGCATGAGACCAGTTATTACATTCTCCCACAGCAGGGCTTTGGTCTCGTTCCTCTTCATACACTTAAACACAAAGCCCTGCTGAAATTGGGCCTCCCAGGCAAGCATGAGGCGGTCATAAAACCATTGCCCAATCAGAATTTGCAGCATTTTTAGGCTGTGAATGCTAAATAATTATGACTCATAATAACAATCAAAAATAATAAGAATCTTTCCTATACATAGGAAGAATCTCTGTGACAAAATTCAGTCAATTTTGGAAAGATGTACTAGTAAGTGATTTGTAAAGCACAACACTTTAAGGTCAAACGGGGTAAAACCACGGAATTCGGAATTCTCCAAGTTATCCTGCCAATACAGGGAGTGCAATTGGAGTATGGAACAGCCGCACCAGATTCACTGGATATTCTATTTCAGCAGGGGGTTTGTGTGAGTGGATGAAGAGGAGCGAGGAAAAACCCCCTGCTGTGGGAGGATGAGTTATTACGGTACACCATGTACACCGGTATTTCATGCATGCCTGAGGTGTTTGGAGAAGACTCCAGAACACGCCCAGTTTTCTTTGTCCCAGCACTAGCTACTCGAATTAGAATATGCGATTTGAACAAACTGATTCTTCATGAAGCAATCGACTTTAGTTTAGTGAGAGATCCCTGTACACCACTACAGAACGATTTTTTAAGATAGTCTTCTACTGTCCGAAAAATGGCATGAAACTTTGATAAGGGCGTACACATGGATTTACGGCCTATTTTAAGTTCATGCTAAATAGGTATAAAGAGGAAGGGCCTGGCGCCTTATTTCCAGCTGTTACCGCTTGGTGTCAGCAGCGCATGGGACCTCACAGCTCATTAAAATTGAGAATAAAATCCTCTTCAAACGGTCGTGAACCACAGTCGTGAAGCCGTGACAGAGCCACACCAGGTTTTATCTTGAAGAAAGTCGAGAAAAATTGCCCAGAGAAACTAAGGCTTGGAAGTTGTTCTATATGGCCCACTAGTATCAACCATGAAAACCGTTTAAAAAATCAAAAGCAAATTTTTGAACAAAAATCAATGTTGTTCAGTTTCACAAATTGACATCTTAATTTACAAAAACTAACAGTTTCATGATATTGATGGGACATTTCATGATTATGTGGATGAAATCTTTTATA
>NMRB01001052.1:152391-173326 GCA_002633025.1 Notospermus geniculatus | reverse complement strand
ACGTTGTATTGTATTTCATTGTGTAGGCCTACTCGAAACGGGTGCCGATAATTAGAAATATTGGCAAACTGATTCTTCATGAAGCAATCGACTTTAGTTTAGTGAGAGATCCCTGTACACCACTACAGAACGATTTTTTAAGATAGTCTTCTACTGTCCCAAAAATGGCATGAAACTTTGATATGGGCGTACACATGGATTTACGGCCTATTGTAAGTTCATGCTAAATAGGTGTAAAGAGGAAGGGCCTGGCGCCTTATTTCCAGTTGTTACCGCTTGGTGTCAGCAGCGCATGGGACCTCACAGCTCATTAAAATTGAGAATAAAATCCTCTTCAAACGGCCGTGATATAGGCCTACCTACCGTTGGGCCTAGGCCTAGGTCATGATTTATGGGATGAAATTAGCCGCGTTTACACTGCCAAACATTTCGGTCCAGTTGAAGTGAACCGAACTCGGACCGGACCAGGTCCACTTCATTTGTACCGTTTAGACTGCAGCGGTAAAGCGTCGCTCTCCATTGAGTGGAGGTTGTTACGGCAAAAATTGACATCTTTGTTGGACTTAGAAAATTTCAGAAACGAGCCAGGGATTGACGGCGAGGTATGCGAGGAACTACTGTATCTACCTGTGTTCGAAGAAAAAATATGAAAAAATATTAGTTCTACTGAGAGCCCGTGCAGTAGATATTTCCGCGTCCTTGGATCGACCTCTCTGGTCAACATGGAGTTTTCACTCGTGCCAGGTTGGTTTCTCGTCGTATGCATTGCTTCATTCAATGGAGTACACACTGTCACTGTTAAAACAGATGTCGGCGATATCATAGGATTTGAGGCAACTCGGGGGGACAAGAAACTGCAGAAATTCCATGGGATACCATATGCAGAAGCCCCCATGGGGGACCTTAGATTCCGGGCTCCAGTTCCCAAGGCGCCATTCACGGATCCTTTTCATGCTGATAAATTTGGCCCTTGCTGTCCTCAATCAGGTGAGTGGATGGAGAAAATCACATTCGTCAGCAGTGAGGAACAAAATTTTGAGATGAGCGAGGATTGCCTGAGTCTGAATATCTACGTTCCAAGCGGTGGTGATAGTCAAAAGGCTGTGATGGTTTGGATTCATGGAGGCGCGTTCACGATGGGTGCCGGGATGCAGTATGACGGATCCAAGATGGCTGCTGTGGCTGACGTCATCGTTGTAACCATCAACTACCGTCTCGGACTCCTGGGTTTCTTTACGACTGGAGACGAAAGTGCTTCCGGCAACTACGGCCTGCTTGATCAGCAAATGGCACTAAAATGGGTGAACAAGAACATTGGTGCATTCGGCGGTGACAAAGACAGGGTGACTATCTTTGGTGAATCAGCCGGTGGAAGTTCGGTGACCTGGCAGATGCTTGCACCCAGTAATGATGGACTTTTCCAACGAGTCATTGCCGAGAGTGGGACGGCTCTCGCCTTCTGGGCGTTGCCAGACCCAAAGATTGCTCTCCGGTACACGCACATCCTAACTGAGAAACTTGGCTGTTCCAATACTGATTCGAGACGAGTTGTCTCTTGCATGCAAGGCGTCCCTACCGATGACCTGAAGAGTAGTAAATTGCTGGGTTACCCTCACTCTGAATCACTTGGAGCTATGTTTCCAGCTGGGCCGCGAGTGGACGGAGTCCTCTTCCCCTATTCACCAAAATCCAGACTACCAAACGAACGGATGGAGAATCAGCCATTTTTTCGACACCTGGACTTCATCATAGGGGTAAACAGATACGAAGGGTCACCTTTCATCTCGTTTCTGCTGGAGCCAGCATATAAAGCCCAGACAAACCTCAGTCTCTATGACGGGGCGCCGAAGGATTGGTTCATTCAGTTTGCCAAGTCTTGGACTGACCACGACGATGATCGTGTTGGGGAAGCTCTTTGGTGGCTTTACGCGACTGCAGTGATAGGCAACACCAGAGACATAATGCCGGCCCAAGGACTTTGTGAGTTCGTGGGCGACACCATGTTTTATGATGGCACCAATAAATTCTTGAAACGCCACGCGGCTGGGAAGTCAGAGACTGGGGGATCGACCTTTATGTACAGTTTCCTACCGATGCCAAGTAAATTGGTCAGGTTGGTTGGTGACGCCATGGCACGTGAGCCGTGGGTAGACGGCGCCGTTCACGGGGATGGAGAATGAGGCGAAGTTAGACGAAGGAGAACTTGCACTGTCTGACGCTATGATCGCCTATTGGACGAACTTCGCGAAAACCGGGTAAGTGGTGTCCGAATCATTTGATTTCGTCGATCGGCTGCTGGTAAACCCACGGGGTGTTTACGGACAGTCGTGTGCAATGTGAAGTTAGGCTTCATCACGACCAGTCCACCCACACAGAGCCTTGAGTTGAGATGTCGTTCCTGCAGTTTGGGTATTAGCTTTGGTGTCAGAGTGAAACTTAGGGCCGTATTCTAGAAGCTTTCTTAACTCTAAGGTTTACCTTTAGCTATTGTTTGCAGGGCAGAATACAAAAGCTTAAAGTGGACCTAGTTAAGGAGCCTTCTAGAATACGGGCCATATTTGCAGATCGAATATTACTTGATCATGTACTCCATGTACACACTCTCTTGTTCTTGTGACCAAATTGTCATCTTGTCAACTTAGGCTATGGGCCGTATTTTAATTAGAACGTTCCTTAACATTAAGGTCCACCTTGAATCTATTGTTCTCGATGGTTTTACAACAGACGTAAGGTCGACCTTAACGTTAAGGAACATTCTAAAAATACGACCCCATATCTATCTTATCATTCAGTGATCCAAACCANAATGTACTTTTAATGAGGCTCCATAATGGAGCTCGGTAATTTTCAAAAGTGCAGAGCGGCTCTGTGTATTGTCTGACGTGAAGGCGTACTCTTTACTATTCATATGATTAATTAATGTGTTTCATATCATATGAAACACATTAATTTGACGACAGTCGTGGACATTAGTTTATCTACACCTGATACTTTGAATGTTTCAAATACTTCTGAGCCAGTTTTAACACGGTTTGTTAATTATGTAATAGATCATAAGAAAAAATCCTAAAAATCTACATTTTTATCATGTAATTTTTTGTGACTTTTTTGCAGGTTTGATAGAGTGGAACCTTCTAAGGATCATGGACTTTGTTTCATCAAAATCTGTTGAGCGGTTGCTGAGATATTTGAGATTATCAAAATTTCGATAATTTGAGATTTTTCAATTTTTCACAAAATTTTGAAGTATGAAGTTTTGGAACGTTTAGCCAAAACTGGTTAGAAGTTAAGCATGTTTTTCAAAATATCAGGATTTTGATACTTTGAAAATAGCAAAAATAGATCTATTTTTGAAAATATGAATAGGCAATATTTATGCCCAGTTAAGGCAAAGAGCTGCAGAATTTTGTAAATCCATATTCTGAGGGTAGCTTTATCTAATGGCATCAATTTTTCCTTAAAAACAGGAAAATCTCAAATTATCAAAATGTTGATATTCTCAAATATCTCGGCAACCGCTCAACATATTTTGATGAAACAAAGCCCAAAATATTGATGATTAGAGGTCAAGGTCAAGAACTAGAAATGGAAATGGAAAAGTGCACTCCCTGCTTACTTGTCATCTGATTGAGTTAAAAGCACGTGATCAAGTCCAACACCCATGTTTACAGGACCTACATGTAGGAATCAAATAGGCTGATCAGTTTAGATTTCAGATGTTGGGGTCATGGTGATATTGATATATCAAATTTGATTTTTTTCAAATATATCATCTTCTGATGGAGTTAGAGGCATGAACTTCTATACCGATGTTCATAGACACTAGGAATCAAGTGGGTTGATCATGTTTCATATCAGAGGTTGAGGTCATGGTGGTATAAATTTTTCAAGTTTGATATTATAAAAATTATGCCCGGAGTGGAGGGCGGAAGAGAAAAATGTCGCCCCGAGAAAGCTATGTTGCCAGAGGCGCGAGCCGAGGGCAATGTTACTTTCGAGGGGTGACATTTCGCGCCAGCGCCTGACACGACGGGCACTATTTTTATATCGTACCAAAAGTCATCAGAGATTTTCTTCGTGGTGTTTATTGTCACTGAAAAAATATGTTGGGGTTATGGTGATGTTGATACCAGAAATTTGATACATGTAGTTTCAAATATATCATCCTGTTATTGAGGTGGAGGCGTCGGATCATGTTCTACACCAATGTTTATAGACCATATGAATCAAATGGGCAGATGACTTTTGGCCTCAGATGTTGGGGTCATAGTGATATTGATGTATCAAATTTGATATCATGAAATATCTCATCATGTGATAAGTTATTTTGATGATATTATGTTCTGTGGGATTCATTGTAATTTATCAATCAACGTATCATCAATCAATGTATCCTGATCTCTATGTATCCTCTTCGTCTCTTTCATTTATAAGTGCATGTACATCGGGCATGTCGGGAACCATATGACATTTAAAATGTCTCTTGTTCATTTAGAATCGCATAATGGACAAACTTCTCCCATCCAATCATGCAACTTTGGTTCATAAAATTTGACATCACCCACTACCCTTCCTCTAATACTGCGGTACCCCTTTTACCAAAGGAAACCCGAGGCCTGAGAACATCAGAATATCAGGCCTAAGTTCATCAGCTGACCGCCAGGACAATGGTCCTCTTGTTTTCTTCTCGCCTTGCAATTTTTTATTTATTCTAATCAGTGAAACACATTACTCAAAATGTAATGATATTCCTGCACTGAAATCCCAAAATGGATGAGCATTGTGGTTTCTGAAGCATAAATCATGGAACAATACTGGGTTTTTGTTGAAACTGGATATTCGGCGTGCCATAGAATAGAAGGCAGGTACAACTCCAATAGAGCACTGAGTCACAATGAAAGCACATTCGATTTTCAATATCAATTTTTTGATAAGAATTTTTGAAGAGATGCAAACAATAACGAAAGCACTGTATACCACCATTCACACTGGGCAGCGAGTCCAATCTAGCCAGTTCGTCCACGACCATCTCATCGACAACAGGAGACTTCACTGGAAGTGAATTCGACGACAGTGGAGAGAAGTCGGCTACTGCATTTGTTTTGATTCCAGTTCGTTGCACCAACAAGATGTCCAAAATCTGTGTCTCCTTTCATCATGTTCATGAAGATGTGATGATACGTAGATTCTTCCTTGTCTCTTACACAGCTTCATCAATATCGATCTGCAGACATTCAGCCAATCTAGACAAGCAGCTAAGACAGCAGATAGTGATCATATGGTTAGGCAAGGCCACCACTAGGCCTCTACTACGAATGGAGCCAGCCGGCGACGACTGACCCTTCATTTCATGTCCCTAGGTATCGCTGAACATTCAGCTAAAGTCCCATGAACTGTCTTGCTCATCGTTCAGAAGACGTTAGCGAGAATGTTCAGTCATTGTGCAACACCACATCACGTTCACTGAACGTTGCCAGAAAGCCCTCAACGAAGGGGACCGACCATTCCTGGACAAGTTCAGGAGGCTACTTGCACATGTGCATTCGGTGTAGCATTCGTAAGACTTCGGGTCATTCCGTCAAACACCGAAATCTGGCATGGTTTTGAGGACTAAGTTGAGAATGTCGGTATAGACAAGTTTCGCTAGCAGCCATCTTGCCAAAATTAGGTCATCACCATGGGAATTTTCTTCTAGAGTTAGAGCTGATTGGTTCTCGCATCACCCAGTGGGGGAAATCGCCATGACGGTGACCTAATTTTGCCAAGATGGCTGTTGTTAGCGAGGACTGCCTTCGCTTAAAGCCCCACTGTATTGAATTTGACGATATTTTTAAAACGTTAGGAGAGAGCACATAGAGGTCTCATAGCTCGTGAAGGTCCCCAAAATGCTTGTCTGTTACGTACTTCAGAGAATCAAGGCCTAGTTTTCAGTGCACATTGAAAAAAACTGCATGGAGAGCCCTAATGTATTCAGATGGAGCGCAGTACATTTTACACTACGCTGACGTCGTGACGTCGTGCACTGACGTCAAGAATCGCGGCGATGATTTGCGTTTTTCAGATTCAATACAGTGGGGCTTTAATGTAGCCCCACTAAGCAATGTTTTCGTAAACTACGGTGCGATTAACGTAAACTACGGTGCGATTAATATATTCTTCAGTAAATTTATCCACAACCAAATGGTAAGTGCCAAGCCCGAGGTCACCTCTTGAACCCTGTCGCCGCCAGGATTTAGAAGTCTTCAACGGGGACATCAGAAAGACGGGGCATTAGATTCTATCACACCCGAACCAACCTTTTGTTCGTGTTTGGTGCGAGTCTAGATTGCTTGGACTACTCGCAGGGTGCTGAGGGACGCTTCGTTGAATACATGTATATGTCTTTGAACCGTATTTTTTTAAAGATGGGGGTTTTGTCGTTAAGGCATGCTGCCCCTGATATGAGTACTTGCGATTGATGCCTAATGCGAGGGTCCATGCTTTCGAGTCCTGTACGAAGCTATGGGTCGTCCTTTAGAACGTTCCTTAACGTTAAGGTTGACCTTAAGTCTATTGTAAAACCATCGAGAACAATAGATTTAAGGTGCACCTTAAAGCGATGTACTCGCGAGGTTGAAAATGAAATCTCGTTCAACTATCGCGAGTATTAGGGAATTGAGTGGATCTGGATGGAAGAGGAAGATTTCCATCACGCGCGTGCCCGAGTTTAATGCTAGCATAACTGACTTGACCCGTTTCGCAAGGTAAAATTCACACTAAAATCATAGCAGATACAGGCCTATAGAAACACGGGCTCTTTCACTTTTCCTATTATTCCAAAGTACTAATTTCATAGATACTACCCTGTACATTTTACAATATTTCAGNGGCAGTTCGGAGAAGATAGCCAGAATCTGGCGTCTGATTACATTTTTCATGCAACAGTTCTTTAGGGTCTTATACGTAGGCCTACATAGAGTAAGTTGGATATTCTTTATTGACCAGGACTGTACGGGCCATATTCAAAAAGGGCGATCATCGCGCGATTAGGACTTAGACGCGTGTAACTTCACTAAATGCACACACTTCCACCACGCATTTGACGGAGTTACACGCGTCTAAGTCTTCAACACCCATCATTGAATACGGCCCCACATGTATGAATAGACGCCTGGGCTGACAGACGGGCAGTCCCCACAACCAAAAATAATATGGTTGCTGATCAGAGATAAATAAAAAAACCCACAGTAATAATCGAATGCACACTCGACACTAGCGGCGAAATATCGTACCTAATTTCACCACTAGCGTAGGTGGAAGGCCGCCATCTTGGATTTTGCCGGCGCGCATGTAGAATTTGTTAGGTCGGCCTAATCACAACCTGATCTGAAATTCCACCTGCAGTTCATCCAAAAGAAAAATCTGCACCAAGAACACCTCCCCATACATTTTCCGAATGATCAGCCTGGATTTTCACACCGCACAACAGGCAGGCTTTTGCATTCTTTTATCCCGGCTTTTCTCGTCCATATCGGCGGCCGCCATCTTGTCCTTCCGTTCTCGGGAATATTTTTATGTTCACAGTGCTTCCTACCACAAAAACAGACACTTCTTTATATAGTATTCATTCATTTCAAATACCACTTGTTATCAACACAAACGCATTCAACCCATTTTCAATATCATTTATTCTGGGAACTACATCTGTAGCGTACATTTCTCTCGGTTGGTGGTGGCACGGCTTGGCCTCTATACGATTGTTAAAAACCTTTACCAAAATGTAGTAATCTGCACTACTTTCAAGATGGAAACCTAGCACCTGTGCTGGTGGTGTTATAGAAGATAACGCCATCTAGTGTCAAGTGTGAATCGAATGTTCGGTTTGACAAGACCAAACTCGCTAGCCCAGTGGTACGGCGTTCTGTGTTTTCGCTTTGCTCCACTTGTACCACTGGCTTCATACGCCCTCATCACTCTGCTCGGAACGAGCAGAAAGACTAAAAACTGATCTACAGCTAGTTTTACACCCTAATAAAATCATAATCGTGTTGTCAAGTTAAGAAATGTACAAAAACACTCCCACCATGATTTTCTAAACATTTGTTCATTATTTTGTGTTGCACTATTTTGCGGCGAATTACACGCATGGCTGTGCTTCGGTTTGGTCGTTCCTGTAGAAATAGTTTCTATTTTAGAAGCAACCAAATCGATGGACCAATCAGCTTCGTCGAATTTAATAACATGATTTGGTGAGTGTAAACATAACCACGTGCAACAAGGAGGCAGCCATCTTAAATGACGACATCCCTACGCGAAAAGAAGTACGTGGCACTGACGTTTGAAGGCAGAGTCAGTAAGGTGAAACCGTCTGACCTCTGCGTTGGAGATTGTGACAAGACAATATGACTCAGCCCGTGTCTGAACCCTGTTTCTTGAGGCTTTCCTTCGATAGATATTGACAATCTTTTCCCTCTGATCGGTCACAATAAAGTTACCAAACTCATCGGACGCCAAAGAAAATTCCGCGTGTGGCAGTGGTATCAACAAATTGCGTTTGTACGTCATGTAGGGCAAAGAACCACATATTCCTACACCAACAATGTACACACCTCTCCCTCTGACACCGGCAGTTAGTAAAAGTAGATCTCCTCTCGCTACCGTAACAAGGGATCTCACGAAGATACGGTCATTTATATTGCCCCACAGTGTAGATCTTATTAATCCCTCCATGGATTGACGTTGCTGTTTGGTCCCGTGTGCTGTTAATACATGAACATATCGTATGTTGTCTCGCCAGTAGATAAGATTGTGGGATGCCACCAATGGTACGGGGAGAGGATCGTGGTATTCTGAGTAAACGCCGGACATCGATCTGAGTGTCTCTCCTTGTCATCCTTCCGAGGAAAAATAATATTTTATAGTACCCAGTATTCGGTATTACTAGTACAAGTGCTGTTGACTCCGGGTGTTCGAAAAACATGGACTATGGATCAATGGACTCTGGACTACTGGACTGCGGAAACCATGGACTGACCAATCATGAATACCTCACTGACATGCGCCGCCTGCCCCTGTTTTCATGGTTGTGTACGAAGACGTCATCGCGAATAACACACCAGTCTTGTGCATGCATAATAGGCTACTGAATTTTCATTACTGGTTGATAAAAAAATAATGCCTTTAATTTTCTCGGGAAGAGACGACGAAAAACTAGGCTAGGCTACTCTCCATGCACACCGATATTAGGCCCAACAAGATCATTCTAGGCTGCTGAAGCCTTGTGAATCAAACAGAGAAGACAAAGACATTGTTATATGAAAATTCGAAGTTTGTTAGCTACATGTAAACGAACATTCGATGTGACCCGACAACACGCGGCGATGACAGCTTCTCAATCACTCAAGACTCAGCTCCTAATTTCCTGTCGGAAAAGAGGTTTCCATTTCAGGCGGCGTATGTCAGTGAGGTAGTTATGACTGGTCAGTCCATGGTTTCCACAGTCCAGTAGTCCAGAGTCCATTGATCCATAGTCCATGTTTTTCGAACACCCGTTGACTCCAGAAGGATCAGATTTATCAACTTGTCAAATGTTCTAGTAATATGAACACGGGCAACAAATGAACCATCTATGATAT
The DNA here is from genome assembly GCA_002633025.1 of Notospermus geniculatus. Classification (NCBI taxonomy): domain Eukaryota; kingdom Metazoa; phylum Nemertea; class Pilidiophora; order Heteronemertea; family Lineidae; genus Notospermus; species Notospermus geniculatus. The sequence goes on along the minus strand of NMRB01001052.1, from coordinate 163,712 downwards.
GTACCTGTGCTGTTTACTTTAGAATGAGTAATATTTGATTGCCGAAGACCTCCACACCTTTGACCCTTTTTCTTTTGATAAACAGGGGGGTAATTCTGTACTTCTTCTCAGCGGTATCTTCATCCACTCGAGGAATCAAAGCTGTGACATTTGTCAACTCCAAGCCATGATAGACAACAAATGAAATGGTCCATGGACCATGTGCTCACCGGGTTGGACATAACAGTCCAATGACAGAGGGAGGTACATATCAGTTATGAGCAATCTCGGTCAAGTCATTCCCAGGTAGGACTTTGATGATTTTTGGGTTATGCCACCTGGCGGCCCTACTTGATGTCCGATCGGGCCAGAACTTCACATGCACATAAAGGTCATCTGCAGGGGACAACATAGCACATTGGAGCGCTTTGGGTCAAGTCGTTCCTGAGTTACAGCACTTTGATGATTTTCGGGTCACGCCATCTGGCGGCCATATTGGACGTCCGATCGGGCCGAAACTTCACATGGACATAAAGGTCATCTGCAGGGGGCCACATAGCACATTGGAGCGCTTTGGGTTAAGGCGTTCCTGAGTTACAGCACTTTCATGATTTTTGGGTTATGCCACCTGGTGGCCATGTTTGAAGTCAAATCAGGCCGAAATTTGACATGCATGTAAAGGTCATCTAGATGGAGGTAAATATCAAGTTTGAGCACTCTGTGTCAAGCCGTTCCCGAGTAATAGCACTTACTTGATTTTCAGGTTACGCCACCTGGCAGCCACACCGGATGTCCAATCGGGCCGAAACTTGGTATTTTTTAAGGTACCCTTCCAATACATGTTTATGCAAAATATGAAGTCGCTCGGTGAAATAATGACAAACTGTGGCAGGTTCGTCACTTTTGTCGAACTTTGACCTCTGTGACCTTGAAAAGTAGGTCAAATCAAAAACCCGTTACAAATGTCATGTATCCTCATTAGATACACCTATGATAAAAATTTGGAGATGATCCAGTCATTAGTTCAGGAGTTATTGCACTTTTTGTGTTTTTGGTTTTGGCCACCTGGTGGCCAAGCCAACAATCGAATCGGACCGAAACTTGGTGTCATGGGTCATCTGACCTAGGGCTATGTATGTACCAAGTTTCAGATCAATAGCCCCAGCGGTTACGAAACGTGCCCTGCTAACGGAACACGACGACGACGGACGACGACGGACGACGCCGGACGACGACGGACGACGGACGCTTCACCATCGTAATAGCTCACCACGGTGAGCTAAAAAGATGCCGGCCTGACAGTATCGAACCGTGATCTCAGTATACGAAGCAGCAGAATTCAAGGACAGACGATATTTCTCCTGGACATGGTGGGTAGAATGGGAACCTAAGTCAGAAACGGCACTGAGAGAATTTCGTTGACATTCACCCATTGTCCAACATACAATCGACACCACTCTGAGGCACGAGATTGTCATTGGCCAGTGGTTTACACATGTTGTTCCTGGGGGTTAGTTCACTGTCAATCGGACGAATTAAAATCAGTTTCAAATGCATGAACTTGGATGTCAATGTGATGTATAGTCCGTTCCAGATACCTAAGGCAAATGGTACTAGGTTGATCTCTGCAATGTTACCCGACCCTGTTCACTATTTTGAGGAGCTATTGCACAATACTTTAACAGGCGAGTCAAATGGTATAGAGAGTAATGCATGTCACCTTGCCTATTGGCTGTGTTTGTGGTCAAGCTGTTAGTAATAGACTAACCACAACTGGCAAGGTTAGCCAAGTGCGATTTGCCTTAGGTATCTGGAATGGACTATAATTCAGTGTGTGTAGACACAATGCAATGTCATTCCAATACGATGGCCACACGCACGGAAAAGTATTTCGCTGGCCTAAATGCAGCTATGAATTCGACTTCTAATTCAAATTAAGATTCATTAAAATGACTAAAAAACCGGTGGACTGCAGAGTCAAGGCCTCCTACTTGTACATTCTAAAAAATTTCTTGTCGTACTGACAAGCTGGAGCTCGTTCACAGAATATGCTTAAATTGACCAGGGTCTATCTTGTCAATTGACCAGTTTTTAACTTGTCATACTCGGAAAAGAGACATATTATCATTGAAACAACTACATCTCGTCATTCACGCTACACAAAAATTAAAAATTAGGCGCCAAGAGACCGTTATGCGGTAGCTACAAGTACTAATAACAGGTACATATGAAAGAAAAAGTCTCCCAAATTTCAGGCCTACGGCGGGATTCGAACCTACGACCTATGAGATATATAAACTTCTAGACATAACCCCTAAACCCTCGTGGTTACTGAGGCAACGATGGTGACAGCATGCTTAGAGTTCAAGAAATTGAGCGATAATTGACAAGTTTTCAATTTGTCATCCTCGGAAAAGAGACATCTTATCATTGATCATCTTGTCATTCAGGCTAAACAAAAATTAAACAAGCCAAATGGCAACAACGGTTCGCTGGCATGAGGCCGAGGGTGAGGGGCACAGGCATCCTCCAAGCAGGGTCGAACACGCTCCGGATGGAGGCGTGTGTATCCCAGAATCCTTCGCGTGTATCTTACCCTGCCAGAATTGGCTTCCATCTTGGTTTCCACGGCCCATTTTTGTCTCCTAGGCCGCTGCTTTTAATGTAAAAATTGTAATCCCCAAAATTACTTTATCTAACAAGTATTCATGGTTTTCGTCCCTTTTAGGAACAGTGACAAAACGTGGCAGCGGTCTGGTTGTTTGTTGGAAACTACTTTCTATGTGCATGAATACAATGTATGAACACTGATGAATGTGTAGTCAGGTTTGTTTGTAGCAACCATCATCATGGCTGACGTGTGACTGGAGTGCCCATAGGCCAAGTTAAAAATGCCCAAACCATCCTGTTTTTTGTGTAGGAAGGTTTCCCCTCCCAAATATTTCAAAAGAGGCTCGCCAAAGTGGAACATTGACAGGTTTGATGAGAAAATCATTGTGTTCTGTACGGCCGATTCCACCAATAGGCCTAGAAACTTGGGCAACCTAATTCTCATTCTGTGTCGAGGATGTGCAACAAAAATCAGCAATGCATACAATANAAAATGATCCTAAATAATCTCGTCATTTGGTCCAAAAATCGTCCAAAAAGCACCAAGCCGATTATATTATTCAAATTGCTTAGCAGGGGACACAATTTCACGCCAAATGATTAGCTATTGCGTCGATAATCAGTAGATTACGTGAATGGAAAAGGAGAAAATGGAGGCGAAAAATTGACCCACTTTTAAAAGTGTGATGATTTTAGTGGTGAGAATGCCTCAAGGCCAGCTCACCAAAAATTATACGCCAAGAGACTGTTATACGGCAGTTACGAGTAGGGCCTACTAACAACAGCTACATGTGGCAGAAAAACCCTACCTAATTTCTGAGCCTACGACGGGATTCGAACCTACGACCTATGAAACATAGAAAGTACTAGACATAACCCCTAAACCCACGCGGCTAATGAGGCACCGATGGTGACTGCATGCTTAGTGTTTGAAATCGAGCGATGGATGTGAGGGAAGCGCATGCGCAATAATGTCCTGTCACCTGCAACTTATCGTCATAACTATAGATCTTGTCAACTGGACAAAGTGATTGATTGATTGATTGATAGTTTTATTCCTCCTTAAAAGAAGATTACAATACAATCAATAATACAAAATAGAGAAGAGTACGGAAAGAAATACATACAACATGAGCATACATGTAGAAGAGAGTACAAAAAGACAGTATAGAGTTAACAGGTTATGGTCCAAGCGCCCAAATCATGTTTAGAGTACATACATGTAACAGGACTTTTAACAAAAACTGGGCTGACCGAATCGAAGCCCCGACAGCACCAACAGTGCCGAACAGAGGGTCGTGCAATGCTTTTAGCCATCACACAGTTTCTCTGCCAGGCCATGCCGGCGCCATCGGAGCCCCGACCCGGTCAGTCATATTGTTCAGTATCGCACACAAAGTACGGAAAGAAATACATACAACATGAACACAGAAGAGGGTACAAAAAGTTGATTGGTCCCACACGGAGAGTTTCGGAAAGATAACGATGGGTTTTCCGAATTCTGCCCCTTTCAAGAAGGGATATTTATCCTGGTAACCGGATTCTCTGGTGAAAACGAACCCAGGTGTCCGTGGTCGTGCTTACGTTGGGAGAATAACCATGCCTCCTCTCAGTAAAATACATTTGGCTCTTCGAGTTGCATCTAAACGTGTTTCGTTGAACAGGATACATTGGTTTTGTTTGAAGAGAATGTCAAACATAAATAAGGCGGCGTTTTTGTAATAAGCATCAAATGACAAGATGGCGAACGCTTTATTTTGCATCGTCTTGTTACTTCCGAGAATTCTTTGATACCTGATTTTTGCCAGGTTTTCTGGTAAAGTTATGGTTGCGAGTATCGCTCCGTTAATATCATAAACAATCCATTGCTTACTGCGGTGGGGTTTGTACACGCATGTTACGAGTCGTTCACCACTTAGAGTAGGTAGAGTCGCGCGAAATGAAATGATGAACAACTTTCGTACCTCGAATGAATTTCTATTTCCTAGATTAATTGCCTTGATACCAATTACCCAACAAAAACGCGCTGTCGTCGCCATCACAATAAACATGTCCCTCATACAGCAAAGAGATACCTCTTGCTTAAGAAAATGTGGTCTTGGTGTTCGAACTAATTGTGCTTTGTATTGAAACCATTTGTTTCCTGCAGGGCAGCAAACATTATCAGTTTATAAAACCAATTTGATCGCAAAATCCATGCACATACTTTGAAAAGGGGATTCAGACGATTTTTGTGAAGTCCTAGACTTCATATTGCAGTGGCCTGATGATGCTGTGGCCTGAAGATCCAATGACATCAAATGTGCTGTCGTCCGCTGCCTGACATGGTTGCCAGGGTGTGTAGTCATCCTTTTTAAATTCCCATAACTTGGAAACGGATGACCCGATTTTCATGCGGTTTTCAGTTTCCTGATGCCTGATTAATGCTCTGCAGCATTACGCAGAAAACCAGAAGTCGGTAAAACCCTTTCAGGTAACCTTTAAAGCGATGAATGGTATACTCTTCCCAAGGGTCATACGGCCAAGCAGACTGGAAGCGAGGTTGATGAACCTGCCTCTTAGCGGAGTGTCTATCAGTCTACATCCACCTTCTTATGATACAGTTCCGCATCTAGGCACTATGTTTTGATTACGTGTATGTTTGGTCATAAATAAAAACACGGGATGGATGTTATTGTCTTTGTGTAAAATTGAATAGCGTTTGTTAGGTTGAATTTCATTATTCGCGCGACGGCTTACTGGAGTTTACGCAAAAACGCAACGCAAAACGCAAAAACGCAAAAACCTCACCACCTGATTTTACACAGCCAAGATAGGATTGAAAATGTCACGAATCGAGGTTGCATGGGGAGTAAACATTATTTATCAAACAATACATTTTCAACATGGCGTATTAAAAAGTCTCACTTCGCATTTTCGAAATCGAACTGTGATATGATGAACACACTCGTCACATCCTAGACAGCTTTGATGACCATTATTTTTTGGTATAAAACGCTAGAAAAGCAAAGTTTGATCGCAAAAATGTCTATGTCAGTCAGGCCGACAGTCATATTGTTCTCCTTTATGCTCCACGCCTACTGACGCATTTTGGTTCCAGAAGCCACCAGTAGAGCGTAGCCTATACTTTGCACGGCGTTGACTGCATGCGGTCCTATGTTTACATGATGTGACCACTGTAACCTCTTTTTAACGGGACACCTTTCCGGTGGGATGCCCCAACAAAGCATATCCGTGTTAAACTCAGCAACAACTCTCTTCTAGATGAAAATTTAGGCCTACCTGGCTATTTCCATGCGTGAATACTACATGCCGTGGAGCTTTGTTTACACACGCACGTGGGATCATCATGACGTCACTCCATGACGCTGTTGACGTGCACTGACTGTAGGCCTATTATTGGTTCACTAGAGTGACCATTATTTTCATCCCTGATTTTCTGTCACGGTTGATGTTCGCGGATTTTCTCAACCGTGGTATAACCTTTCCGGCTGAAATTTGGAGGGTATGATTTTTGTATAATAAACCCGTGTCTGCGTGGTATTTGGCAAATATTGTGGCCTATTTTTTTAGATATTAGCAATTTGAGAGCTTGGAAGAGGCTATTTTTGGTCGTTTCCGCTCTAATTTCTGAAGAAGAAATTTCATTCCCTTGATACGTAAACAATATACAATTGATAACAAAGTTTCTTTTCGTTGATCAAGCCGAAATAACAAGTATTTGTCATCATTTGGGAGAAAAATTACCTTGAAGCACATGTGTACGAGGCTATGGCAGAATTATGTTTCTAACGGTTTTATGTCGTCACCAAGGAATCGAGAGTTTGATATGACGTCACGATAATTGTGACGTCATAGGGTGACGTCACGCGGATGCGTCCGTGCAGACTGATGATGTGCAGACGATCGAGGTGGTTACGTCATTGACCAAAGACCGACGTAACGTAACATCTTAACAGAGATATCTGCTGCAGTGTCATCAGCGCTGACTCGGATTCATTGATCGTCTGCTCACCCGTCGTGCAGAGATTCACCCGCGCTGCCGACCGTCACTTCATCCCTTCATCAACCTCTAGTGAACCATGTCGCCGAAAGGCTTGTCATGATGATATCCGTGGGCTGACACTACGTTGACACTGTGACCATGGTGACATCCCTCGGTAGGCCTAAGTTCCGAACGCCTTTACACTTTAAGGGCCGTATGCACCAAACGAAGATTATCTTGAACTCAGGTTGAGCCAAAACTTTTCAATTGTTCAGGTCTGCCAGGGCATGATGTGACAATGGAAAAGTTGTGGCTCATCCTGAGTTGAAGATAATCTTTGCTTGGTGCATACGGCCCTATGAGTTTGTTGATGTTTCAAGTGGTAAAATTCTCACACTTTGCTGACGTGAATGCAGAATTTTCTCTAGCATTTCGGGACATTTGGTAAAATTGGGGGCAATAAAGTAGGCCTACCGTAGACCGAATACATGTAGGCCTACAGGTTGCTAGAGTTTGGGCCGTCCTGTTTGTCTTCGGCAGAACTCACGGTTTTCATGGTTGATCAGGAAAACACAACGGTCAAAATAATGATTACTCCCTCGGTTTTTGCGTTTTTTCCGTCTTTGAGTTTTTGCGTAAACTCCAGTAAGCCTCGCGCGACACAACGGATTTTGCAGCAGTCATCGACTGTCTTCGTCGGTATATCATGATCAATACGCGTTGTGTTTGCCATTTGCAGATGTAAACATCATGCCGCGTGCCCTCGCTTCGGCTATGATTTGGTACGACCGACTTTGTCATTCAACCAGGGAGTTTATCTCTGTATAGTCCAGTAAATTTAAGCGAAAATTTGGGCGAACCGGGAACAAATTGCAACAGAAGGTTTTTTTGCTTTAAATGTTTTATTAGGTCACCTTGGACATCATATCCAAAATCCGCCAAAATCGGACGGCGGGAACCCACTTAATTTGCATATTCAATTTTGTGAACTGACTTTAACGTTGGACGCCGATGGACGCAATAGCTGAGCTTTTAGTGTGGTAGATTATGTCAATCCGTTAGATTTTAATGTACAAATTGATTTTTCGGCTGATTCTGAATCCATTTTTTGCAAGGAATTCAAAAATGGACGGTAACAAATTTTCAGACTGCATTTAAGGGGTCAAATCCAAGATGGCCGCCAATATGGCTGCCAATAATGTACCTATAGGGCTCCATAACTCTGCAACCAATTCAGCTAGGAGGTTGATATTGGTGTCTAGACATAGGTTTTTGGGGTCAAGCTATCCATTGCAGCCATTGGTTTCAATGTAAGATAGGTCAATAGCAGTGAAATCCAAGATGGCTGCCAAGATGGCGGCCGATACCTAAATTGCCTCATAACATGGCAACTAATTCACCTAGATGATTGATATTGGTGTCAAAACATAGGTTTTGGGGGTCAAGCTATCCATTCAGACTAAGAGCTACCTCCTGAAATGAGCCTATTACAGAGAAATCCAAGATGGCGGACAGTTACATGGTACCCGATGCCTAATTGGAGTTGCTGTAGATCTGTGACTCCCCTTAATTCCGTAGGATCTGAAAGTCCATATTGAGGTTGGGGTGTATTTTGCTTTGTTGGGATAAGAGAATCATGGAAATGGACAGTAACAAATTTTCCATTGCCTGAATGAGGTCATGTGATCCTTTATTGATGATCTTTTTTACCATGTACCTCTACGTATTAGTAGCAAGTGATGCGATAAACTGATATAAATGACATACCGGTAATTAGTTAGTCAGCTTACATTATTGATAACAGGCATTAGATTAAAACCAAAAATAGATAATATGGTCTTTATCTATTTTTGTTAAAACTGATTTAAATGTCATCACAGGTCAAGGTCACACTTGAACGACAAGGTCGATCTCTTAGATCAAGGCCATATGTGCTAAATCGCACATGCCCATGGGGACGAATAAGAACAATGATAAAGTAAAATAAGTGCACAAGCTGCAATGTCCCTTCCCAGTGATATCTGGATCATCAATGTCTTAAGCAGTTCTACTCCCCACTTAGCTGTCCGTTTTCTGCAGTTACGAAAACCAACTGCATCTTGGCCACCATGGGTTAACATTCACACACCTTTTATCTTTGCTCATTACGGAACTATTTCGTGTCACAGTTCAGTCATTCCAAATATTTGGTGGGATTACTGGCTTGAAAATCGGAGAGCAAAGTAGGAATTAGAAGCAGAAGTAACTATCGGTAGCCTCTGATCAGTGTTAATCAATATCTAAAATACCTTGGTATCTCGTGCGTATGTTTCAAATGGATAATGCATTAGCCTCACTCTGAATGCAGCGGGTCTGGGTGACACAACCAAGACCCGCTCAGTGTAATGGCGTGCGTCCAACATTTCTCGCTTCGAGCATTCAGCGAGGTAGTGCAAGCGAATGTCGGCCAGGTGGATACTCAGTGACCTATCCCAACGAGGTTTTGTACCATTAGGTACATTTCCTGCGGATAATCCGTTGAAGAAAGCGCCCTGCGACCTCAATTCGACTCCTGCAGCTTGCTGCTAGCGCTGCACACAGATGTACACGATGTAGGCACGATGTACAGGTTTGTACACACATTGCGTGATTCACTGATGTCGCGTCATCGACGGAGCGTCCTCCCTGATATCTTAGGCCTATTTATTGCAATCAAACTGCACTGAACCTATGTATACTATGTTTAGTCTGAGGTATTTTAGAATAGAAATTAAACCATCGGCTTCGGGTCTTGGTTGCGACACCAAACCCGCTCGGGTGGAGCAAAAATTCCGTCCAAACCCTCGGCGAAGCGCCTCGGGTTTGGACTACATTTTAGCTCCACCCTCGCGGGTTTGGTGTCGCAACCAAGACCCTCCGCCTCGGGTTTAATTCCTTATTCATCAGCTTCATTGCTGAGGTCAAATTCCTTGGCAGCATTTGAACCATCGGTGCATTTACATTATGCTGTGCAAGACGGACCGTTTCTGAGACAAGAGCATTGAGCTGAATCACATGAACGTCGGCACCTGCATTTCATGAGATCAAGAACTGCTGTGGGTGCTGGTTCTCTAAGACGCCTGACAGGTTGATAATCCCCATTAGAAGTGAGCTCCCATCCATTTTGGGCAAGTTCCGGAAGCTCGGGCATGGGTGTAGTGTACGACTTGTCCCTTATTGCCATAGTTAGCTCGCGCAATGTGCGGAAGAAGTGTTCCCCGTGTTGGTGGAAGCTTCTCACCCTCCAGGTTTTTTTACGGAAGAGTCCCCATCGCAGTGCAGGAATCGAATGTTGTTGTTGGATGGGAGCTCACTTCTAATGGGGATTATCAACCTCTCAGTGATTTTTCCGTCCCTCAACTACTACCAGACCCGTTCACAGTGTAATTGAGGGCTCTTCTGCAGAAATATCGAAGAGAACCACCAAAAANCATTACGGTACTATTGCGTGTCACGGTTCAGTCATTCCAAATATTTGGTGGGATTACTGGCTTGAAAATCGGACAGCAAAATAGGAATTAGAAGCAGAAGTAACTAATCGGTAGCCTCTGATCAGTCTTAATCAATATCATCAGCTTCATTGCTGAGGTCAAATTCCTTGGCAGCATTTGAACAATCGGTGCATTTACATAATGCTGTGCAAGACAGACCGTTCTGAGACAAGAGCATTGAGCTGAATCACATGGACGTCGGCACCCGCATTTCATGAGCTCAAGAACTGCTGTGGGTGCTGGTTCTCTAAGACACCTGACAGGTTGATAATCCCCATTAGAAGTGAGCTCCCATCCAACAACAACATTGACTCGGTTCCTGCACTGCGATGGGAACTCTTCCGAAAAAAAAACTGGAGGGTGAGAAGCTTCCACCAACACTAGGAGCACTTCTTCCGCACATTGCTCGAGCTAACTATATGGCAATAAGGGACAAGTCTTACACTACACCCATGCCCGAGCTTCCGGAACTTGCCCAAAATGGATGGGAGCTCACTTCGAATGGGGATTATTAACCTGTCAGGTGTCTTAGAGAACCAGCACCCACAGCAGTTCTTGAGCTCATCAAATGCGGGTGCCGAGGTTCATGTGATTCAGCTCTATGCTCTTGTCTCAGAAACAGTCTGTCTTGCATAGCATTATGTAAATGCACCGATTGTTCAAATGCTGCCAAAGAATTTGACCTCAGCAATGAAGCTGATGATATTGATTTAAGACTGATCAGAGGCTACGATTAGTTACTTAGTTAGAACTGCTTCTAATTCCTACTTTGCTGTCCGATTTTCAAGCGAGTAATCCCACCAAATATTTGGAATGACTGAACCGTGACACGAAATAGTACCGTAATGCGCGAAGATAAAAGGTGTGTGAATGTTAACCCATGGTGGCCAAGATGCAGGTGGTTTTCGTAACTGCAGAAAATGGACAGCTAAGTGGGGAGTAGAACTGCTTAAGCCATTTATGATCCAGATATCAGAAGGGACATTGCAGCTCGTGCACTTGTTTTACTTTATCATTGTTCTTATTCGTCCCCATGGACCTGTGCGTTTTAGCACATATTTATGGCCTTGATCTAAGAGATCGACCTTGTCGTTCAAGTGTGACCTTGACATGTGATGACATTTAAATCAGTTTTAATCTAATCCCTGTTATCAATAATGTAAGTTGACTAACTAATTACCGGTATGTCATTTACATCAGTTTATCGCATCACTTGCTACTAATACGTAGAGGTACAT
>NMRB01001052.1:119319-144463 GCA_002633025.1 Notospermus geniculatus | reverse complement strand
AGCCAAAAGGGTGAATGTCGTCCTGGGTACCCCTAAAGGGTACCCAGGTCCAACCTGGGTATCCCTAAATGGCACCCAGGTACGTACTGGGTACCCTTTAGGAACCTAAAGGATACCCAGTTTGAAATTCCCGCCTGGTGAGATAACTGGAATCCAGGTCGAATATGGTACGTGCGCCGCTGGTGTGGTACCGATTGCCAAATCACCATTCTTCAATCCGTGGAATCTCAAAATTTGACTGATTATCCGCTAAATTTTTGAAAAGAAGTTTGACCTGATATTTAATTTTGATGTCAGTTTGTCTTTTGGCATGTTTTGGTCCTTAAGTGATCAAACATTTGCAGAAAAATGCATGTTCTGTCGACCTCAACATATTTGCTTTTAACTTCGCGGCCTTTGGACACAAAAATGCCATCTCTGTAGGACGGTATACCGGCAAGATACTCTTTTAGACGCGAGTCTGACACTCTGGTCGCCATAATGTCATCTCCACGTGTTACGCTTGCGAGCATGACGAGCTGAACGGTAAAAGTACCATCAACCTGGATTCCAGGTATCTCACCAGGCGGAAATTTCAAACTGGGTATCCTTTAGGTTCCTAAAGGGTACCCAGTACGTACCTGGGTGCCATTTAGGGATACCCAGGTTGGACCTGGGTACCCTTTAGGGGTACCCAGGACGACATTCACCCTTTTGGCGTAACTGCACCAGCATCGAAATTTACAAAAAGCAGCTGAAACACTTTCTCTTCACTCAGGCCTTTGATGAATAACTATCTTTCTCCATATAATTCTCTTGTACAGCGCTTTGAGCGACCAAGATATTGGTTGGATACTGCGCTTTATTAAGTATAAATCAGTCATAACTTTTTTCATATTTACCATATGCTGTTGATTTTGGTGTCCAGACATAGGTTTTGGGGGTCTAGGAATCCAATAAGACCATTTTCAATGTCGGTAATATATTATGTAACTGTAAATTCAAGATGGCGTCCAAGATGGCTGCCGGCCGTTACATGAAATCATTCATAACTTCTTTCGTATTCATTTTGGTGTCTAGACATAGGTTTTGGGGTTCAAGGGATCCATTAAGACCCTTCCCACGTTAGTAATAGATTAAATACACCTGTGACAATCACAGATAGTGTCCAAGATGAAACTGGTCAAACGTCTTTCATATTTAACATGGGCTGATAATTTTGGGGTCTAGACGTAGGTTCTGGGGGTCAAGGAATCCATTGAAACCAAATAGAAGGTTGTGAGTCATTATTCAATTCACACGTTGTAACATAGTGTAGTGTAATCAATTCTATTTACCTGTTTCTAGCCACATTTCCTATATGATCGTGAGAAATGTTCCTTTCATTCTAACTGTAGACGATCCTTGCTCTTTGAACACAGTCAGTTCTTTGAGCACAGTTAGTTCACGGACACTAATTCGCTGTTTTCTGGCAGCAGCCTGTTCCATAACAAGCACAAAATATCGTGTTGTTCAGTTTATAGGGCAGCTGCAAGCACGAGTAATGCATGGGGTGGCATTCTTGCACCCACGATGAGACGCATGAGATACTCGGGAGCGAGTTCTGTATTCTCCGGGAGACGTGTTGCTTGAGCGTTTTAGCTTTGGGTCCTTTGTCCAGCCAACGAATTCTGGATCCATTTATGGTGGATTGTTTTCTTCCAATGAACGTCACACAATGGCTTGGTCATGGGCCCTTTTAACATTCTCCACAAATGCCTCATTGATTGGAGGAAGACTGCACAGTTTGGGAGGTGATGAGGACGTCTTTCAATGACTGTCCGATCTTTGATAGTTGACTCCATAAAAACATGGTTCTCGAAAATCCCCTTAGTGCTGGTGATTGATGCCTCATGCGAGGGTCCGTGGGTGTTCGAATCTGGTAGGAAGCAATGTCTTCACCTTTGAAACCCGTTTTCTCTTTCATATTCTTTACTTGTGTCTCCTTTATTTGGGACCCCTCGCGTAACATAAAACTGTTTGGGTTCGGAGATTGGACTACTCGCAGGGTACTGATGGACGTCTCGTTTAAACATGGGCCATTGAACCATCTTTTATAAGATGGGGATTTGGCCTACTGGTTTAAGGCGTGCTGCCCCTTAGTGCTGGCGATTGATGCCTCATGCGAGGGTCCGTGGGTTCGAATCTGGTAGGAAGCAATGTCTTCCACGTTTGAAACCCGTTTTCTCTTTCATGTTCTCCAAAATCATAGTGTGGTAATATTGGACAAGGAGTACCAATACATTCGTGTCATCAGAGATAACTGTTACATGACTCCTTTCGGACAATCATTGAAATTCGGAAAACAGTAGAGAAACATGCTTGCATTGTCGCTGAAATTCTGCAAGTCCACGCACTTAGAGATTGTGATACTGTGGCACGCTGCTATCGGATAGGGAAGTTTGCGTGCTGGTTCTCACTCCCTATCACATCTACCTAGGTGTTATGGATGCTCCAATAGAGTATGCTATTGCACAAGCCACTGCTTTTGTGTCAGCTAGCTATGGACATGCTCAACCAATTCAATGTCAGAAACACGATGAAATGTATGGGCATCGAGAACAGGAAAGACGTCCTCATCACCTCTCAAACTCTGCAGTCATGAGGCATTTGTGGAGAATGTTAAAAGAGCCCATCACCAAGCCATTGTGTGGCGTTCATTGGAAGAAAACAATCCGCCAGAAATGGATCCAGAATTCGTTGGCAGGACAAATGACCCAAAGCTAAAAACTCTCAAGCCAACATATCTCCCGGAGAATACAGAACTCGCACCCGAGAATATCATGCGTCACATCAAATGTGGGTGCAAGAATGCCACCCCATGCGGTACTCGTGCTTGCAGCTGCACTAGTGATAAACTGAACTACACGATATTTTGTGCTTTTTATGGTACAGGTTGCTGCCAGAAAAAAAGCAAAATTAGTCTCCATGAATTAACTACTGTGTTCAAAGACTGACTGTGTTCAAAGAGCAGGATCGTCTACAATTTAGAACGAAAGGAACATTCCTCATGACCATCTACATGATATACGGAATGTGGCTAGAAACAGGTAAACAGACTTGACTACACTACACTATGTTACAATATGTGAATATTATTGAAATGACTAATCAAACTTCTATTTGGTTTCAATGGATTCCTTGACCCCCCCCCCCCATAACCTCTGTCTAGACACCAAAATTATCAGCGTACGTTCAATATGAAAGAAGTTATGACCAGTTTCATGTATTGGCGGCCATCTTGGACGCCATCTTTGATTGTCACAGGCGACAGTGTATTTAATCTATTACTGACGTGGGAATGGTCTTAATGGATCCCTTGAACCCCAAAACCTATGTCTAGACACCAAAATGAATACGAAAGAAGTTATAAATGATTTCATGTAACAGCAGCCATCTTGGACGCCATCTTGAATTTACAGTTACATAATATATTACCGGCATTGGAAATGGTCTTATTGGATTCCTAGACCGCCAAAACCTATGTCTGGACACCAAAATCAACAGCATATGGTAAATATGAAAAAAAGTTATGACTGATTTCATGTATAACAGGCACCATCTTGGACGCCATCTTGAGTTTACAGTTACATAATATATTGCCGACATTGTTAATGGTCTTATTGGATTCCTTGACCCCCAAAACATATGTCTAGACACCAAAATCATCAGCCTATGGTAAATATGAAGGAAGTTACGACTGATTTCATGTAACAGCGGCCATCTTGGACGCCATCTTGGATTTACAGTTACATAATATATTACCGACATTGGAAATGGTCTTATTGGATTCCTAGACCGCCAAAACCTATGTCTGGACACCAAAATCAACAGTATATGGTAAATATGAAAAAAAGTTATGACTGATTTCATGTATAACAGGCACCATCTTGGACGCCATCTTGAGTTTACAGTTACGTAATATATTGCCGACATTGGAAATGGTCTTATTGGATACCTTGACCCCCAAAACATATGTCTAGACACCAAAATCATCAGCCTATGGTAAATATGAAAGAAGTTACGACTGATTTCATGTAACAGCGGCCATCTTGGACGCCATCTTGGATTTCTCAAAATGCTCAGGGGTGACGAGAGTCCACCCGGTGGAATCTGAAAACTGACCACCAGGGCTACTCAAATCCATCGAAAAAAAACTATATAAGACATTTCCGGGTTCAGTGAAAAAAAAACTATTTGGCTGCCGGACTATAGTGTGAATATGACTTAATTATGGATGAAAAGGGTATGTCACTGCATAGAACTTATGCTGAAAGGGTAAATGTCGTCCTGGGTATACACAAAGATTACCCAGGATCTCAATTTTCACTATAAAACAATACCCTGGGTGTACTTTCGGTAGCCGAACATCACCCAGCATCGTAGTATGATACCTGGATTCGAGGTTGTCTCGCCCGTGGTCACATGACGGCCTGAAGAATGTCATGAACAGCTACACTCAACAAGTATCGCGGCGCGAGACCGCGAGATTCCACGGGATTTCTAAATAGGACCCGTTCCTAGGCACAGATTGCGGAAGGTGGGTGATGTTCGGCTACCGAAACTACACCCAGGGTATTGTTTTAGTGAAGACTGAGATCCTTGGTAATCTTTGTGTATACCCAGGACGACATTGACCCTTTCAGCAGAACTTATCTCCAGAACAGATCTATTGTTAGGTTTGAATTCACTTTATCTTTTTTGTTCGGGGGAGAGCGTTGAGTTCCAGCCTTCTTAGTCATTTTTTCTTGGTCTGTAGGCCTTTGTCACAGGGGCGGTCCGAGGATTTGACGAAAGGGGGGCGCAGACATCGGCGGCGGCGAAGCCCTCGCGACACGCGCCGCAGGCGCGTCTTCAGTTGGGGGTCTGGGGCCTCCCCCAGAAAATTTTGAAATCTAGAAGCCCTGAAACGCGATTTCCCGGCATTTCGGAACACAAATCTAGGTCCCGTCGGTGCTTGGAAAACCGTCTTCTGATGATATAAAATCAATGAAAATTGCAAATTAATACACTACTTACTGGGCTGAGGGATTAAGACGGCAGCGCACACGACAGCGAACAAACAGGTTCCAAAATTTGGCATAGGCCTACATATACTTTTAAAAGAAGCATCAACACAGTTAACAGGAAGGTAACCGTANAGAAGCCACCATGGGAACTAACCCCGATATGTGGCGCTGATGGACAACTGAGTATTTTCCACTAGAGGCGCTGTAGTCGGTAGCACATGATCGGTTCTGTTTACGTGGGCACCGACTTGGCGGGGGGTCTGGTGGTCCTCCCGCAGGAAAATTTTGAAAATTAGAATCGCTGAGACACAATTTCCCGACATCTGAGGTTGAGAAAGTCCGATGCCAAAGCTAAAATTCAGTTACTGAAAAAACACTGGTGTGCGGATTTAAGCCGTTAAGGGAGGCGTGCGTCCCCCTAAATCTGCGCCTGGTTTTGACGCATGCGTCGCCCTATCGCATGCGAATCGCGTCAGGTGTGTCCCTACCCTAACAATGTTCTCAGTTTTCCTCCCCAGCCATGGAGGTGTGTGCGGTTAAAAAGTCGCCCAGAACTTTCTGAGAGGTCACCGCGGATGACAATGTTTCACCTATTTATGTAATACGCAGCCATTATAACTACCGGTACTAATAATAACATAATTCCGAGGCATAATAGGTTTGGTGCATTTGACTGAGTACAGTTTTGCTACATGTTGCTTATTACTCCATGGACTCAGCCAGTAGTTCGACGTTATTCTGAATATGGCTCTAATTTTATTATTGGAGGAGGACTTTCGGCGTACCTTGAGGAGAGACCGAATTTTTCGCCCTCGAGTGAATCCTTTGGAAACGTATAGTGACACCAAATTGTTCCGAAAGTATACCACTATTCATACTACGTGGAAATTTTACAACACTGGTTCTGATTGGCCTCCTCTTCTCGAGGCAGCGGATCCGTCGCAGACAGGTCAATATCTCGAAGGGTGATATGGGATATAACGGAGTGGTGAGCAAATCGGCCTTCGATTATCGAAGATGGATCTTTGGTGATCATTTTGTGTTTTAGGCGTGGAGAAAGATCTCGCTGAATGAGTGAAGGCATGTTCGCCTTTCATGGAACTTGGCGGAAGTTGGCCTATGATAGGGAGTTTTCGCAAAGCCCCCGAAACGCTAGTCTCGCTTCGCCAGTCGCTACGGGCTCACCCCTTCGGTAAATCACACTCCGCGTCTCTTTTAGAGATTAATAGTCGTGACGACCGCGTGATGGCAGCACGGGTCCTTCGGCTTTCTTAACCTCGTTCCCAGGTTGATAATATGGCGAGTGGTCAACGGTTGTCTGAGCGAACTATACCCCTGGGGACGAGGTTGGGTTTTTCCTGGAAGTAATTTCCGCGGGAATTATGAGTGAGAAAGCGTGGTGATTGGCTGGAGCCCAGTGGAGTGCCATCTAGTGGTGTTACCGGCTTTTGAGCCCCAAAAGTGCCAGTGTACACTGGGGCCGAGTGTACCGAAACGCCAACGCGAACGTCTATCCTATTGTTCAGTGCTGTCTTCGTGGCATCGAACAATGGGTTTGCCGTTCGCGTTGACGTTTCGGGGGCTTTGCGAAAACTTCCTATTGCCAACTTGAATATGAATGAAGTTGGCATTCATATCGTCTCACAAGAGAGGTTGCACGGGACGAGGCGTATTCTACTCTAAAGGGTGAAATGTGTACCTGCTCTTATGAATGACGGATGTCCTCGATTCATTGAAGTGACACACTGAAGGTTTTCACCATGGTGCGGGAGTTTGATAATTCGCCAGTTTGAAAGTATTCAACAACTCGATATCTTATCATGTCATACACGCCGAATGACGCTATGGGTCGTATGCACCAAACGAAGATTATCTTGAACTCAGGTTGAGCCACAACTTTTCAATTGTTCAGGTTTGCAAGGGCATGATGTGACAATGGAAAAGTTGTGGCTCAACCTGAGTTCAAGATAATCTTCGATTGGTGCATACGGCCCTATAGGGTTCCAACCTGACAACCTAGATATCTTGGTTGAAATTATTCAATTATCTGATATGGAAAAGAACTACACGTTTGACGTTGATGATTATACATTGTGTGTCAGAAAAAAGGAAACGGAGATTAATAAATTTGTTCTGACATGGTTGATTGAACTGCTTCGTGCTCAGTCATCTGCGACAGTAAATTGGATTTCTTGGTGTCATAAGAAAGAGGACATCATTAGGTAATAAATGGTGGTTGCCAATTTCCAAAATGTTTAGTCATGTCCAAAAAATTAACAAATTAATCTCAAATTAATCCTTTTTTTCTGATAAACACTGTATTGACCACGATACGCCAATCAGTATAATGAAACTCCGTTTATTTCTTGCTGTGTCTGATTGGGAATCAGACTGTCCTCGTACCCGGAACTAAAGACTGGAATGTATTGTTTTAGTTTTCGGTTAGGATCACGATTTTTCAAGTGACCACTCAAAAGGCTGTCATATCGGTGTCAATGAGACTTGAAGGTCGTGATGATCTTGAATGGGTTGACCGACATAATTTTAGAGTATGATATAAATATTGCTTCAATTGGGTTTGTCTGTCACTCGTGCGCTTGATCATTTCTGGACTTCTTGTCTTTTAGACGACCAGAGAGTGACCGAGTTTGACGGAAACCTGAGATTAAGAAGGCCGCAAGAGACTTCGGGACATTACTTTCGAACCTTCGATCACCTGTCAACGCAACATCATTTCACCATGAATGTTTCCTTAAAGTCCTCCATATCGTCGTCTTCTGAGACAAGCGAGGGAACCGCATGCACGAGTCCGACGTCACCGCCATCTTCCCTGAACGACAGCGGATACCACGACACCTCATTGGACGAAATGGAGAGAGCGACTGAGGCTCGTATATCGGAACATCTTAATGCAACGTTGGTCATAAAGGAGGACGGCGGCGAATTTTGGGGTATGATAATCAGAAGTTGTCAACTCCTGGAGCAGGTCAACACACAACTCCGGCCAGTCGAGCCGGCAGTCTTCTGTCACATGATCCAACACGTGCACAAGGGTGGCCGACTTTGGCAGTTAAACGCGAGGTAAGGAAAACATGCATTCAAAGTTTGCAGTGAGTACACGTACATTCCTGCCTCCGAGATTGGAAATCGTATTGGTAAGCCCTGTCATGGACATAAAACTCGTAGAGTTGAGGTGGACACGAGGTAGCACACGAGCTTTCCGCACTGTGCTACACCGGCTTTGTAGAGCTAGTCGGGTGTGCGGGTGCCACCGTGATAGAATGAATGCCTCCGCTTCCTGATGTCCCCCTGTATTTGTATCAAGGCAAGGGTCTGGGTCTCTCTAGAGTCCAATTCAATGATGACGGGTTAATCCGTAAATGTATTGTTGGGAGACATCCTGTATCGGGGGCATCAGATTCTATTACACCTGCCAATCAGTTTCATCAACATAATCATCCACGTATTTCTTAATTTGCAGAGAAGGTTATGTATTCAAGGAAATATCCGGAGAACCGACATGCGGGATGAACGGACCGACCTTCTTTGAAAAATTAAAGTTTTGTGAGGAAATGATGTATTGTCCTGGATGGCGCTCTAGTTTTGTAAGTCTTATCCCATGTTGTCTGCTTCCCAGAGCTTGCAACAAAGGAACAATTTAGGGCAGCGTTCTCAACACAGACCACAGGACGGTCAGAATACTTGTGAGGATGAATCAGTCTCCGGCCATGGACGCAGTTCGTCTGTCATTGTGAGGATGAATCAGTCTCCGGCCATGGACGCAGTTCGTCTGTCATTTTGTTGTCTCCTTTAACTCCTCCTACAACGTCCGCCTATCTGCTTAATGTTTTTTTCTGGTCAAAGCGCGAGGTGGTTTTGGAGCCTGCTTTAAAACTAACAAGATCTCTCATCTCGCCTTCCAGAAATTCCTTGAGCATGATGAGGTGAGAAATGATGACCTCTTTCACAACGTTTCATTCAAGTCGGCTGGAGAAGGTAAGTTGGAAATGCGCAAGATCCAGTGACGCAGCGCTCATCACTTGATGACGTAGTGGATTGCGGGAGCTTTCCAGGGCTCGGACATGTGAGATCGTTTGGGGCTGTAAAGATGAGGGGGACGGGGGTGTTTCCTTAACGTTATTTTAAAAATACATGTACAATAGCTTATAGAAAGGCAAGGTCGTGATATGGTCACAATGAAATTGTCAACTAGGACGTAGTTTTCTACGTAACAGAATAACCCATAAGAAGTGAAGATGAATAGGTTTTATTACGGACCACTTTGACCACCTCTACCTCGGTCAACAATGTTTTCTCTGGGTGACATTTACTGTTTCATACCGGAACGTGATCACATTGTTTGTCCACTCTAACTTTCAGGAAACCTGACGGATATTACAGCAACAATCAGTCGACAGCATACGGCTACTGCAGAATCTGATGATGACACAACTGACTCTCGCGTTTTTGTGGGAGACCTGCAGACGATTTACAAGTCTCACGAATGGATCTTTCAGTTGCCCGCGTGGGACTCTGATATGCAAGACTCCTATTTATTCAGTGACGGTAAAAGCATCGATATCCGGCATGGCCTGAATATGAAGAAGGAAGAGCTACCCGGATGTAAGTACCAAAATCAGAATGACTATACGCTTCGGTCACGTAATCAAAGGATAAGAGTGTCGGGCGTCGTGTGCGATTAGCAAAGGTAGTCGCGCGCTACCAGCTGTTTTGTTCCGCAGTAGGCCTACTGCTACACACAAACTTATCGGATCCCCAGGTTCGAAGCAGCGGCTGGGTGACCGAGACTAAGCAGGCAGCAAAAAACGGTGTCNGGTCACATGATCACTTCTCTTGCCCAATCAGCAGCCGGATTGTGATTTTCAAATGGGAGGAATCGGTGGATGAGAATGAATGACTAGCTCTGTCCCTGATTAGCCAATCAGCATCCAGACCAGGATCTTGGTCTGCTCGTAACAGAAAAAGCGACGTTATGACCCAGACGCTTGTTCGATCCCCAGATTCGAAACAGCGGCTGGGTGACCGAGACTAATATACTGGTTTTGATCTTCAAATTAATCAGTCATTTGTTTTCTCTTGAGACGTGCACTCGTCCCAGTGTGGCTCATCTGTAGATTCCGCCATAAAAACATAGCCAAAGGCGTGTAGGCCTAATAGCACGTGTTTATTTTGCAGATTTCTTCAAAATTGACCTCTACAACGGCACCTACCGAGGATCAGCCATTGAGAGCTTGAAGACAGAAGATGTGGTCCGACCTATGATTATTAAACTTCCATTCTGTGACAAGGGCGGTGAAAAGGCCATCGGGGCAGGCCGGAGAAAACCAAGTAACGCTGATGTCATGGTGAGTTGCGCCATGACATGCGACAGTCGCTGATTAAAGGACCACAGTATTGCTTCCCAATCCTGCGTTACACCTACCCGCGTTAAGGGAGACCTCTATTGACGACTTGGTAAACTACGCATGCTACTACGTGCATTGTGGTGTAATCATACATTCTCCAACACTGGGGCGAAAGGCTTAACTACAGTATTGGAGAATGGCACCGGTGGCGCCGGCTGTCGACAGAAAGTGGCAATGGTGCTTTAATCATCCTTCCATAGACTCGGGACCCAGTCGTTGTGTCGCTCCGGCCGCCGCACTCCACTCCACAAACGACTGGGAAAGCAAGATGCAAAATTAGCGGCTAGCGTACCGATGACCACAGCGCCCATCTCGGCGAATGAAATTGCCCGAAAGCAATCTACTAGAGAAAATCTGGCACACTTTTGATTGGTTGTTATTTCTGTGGATGATGTAATTTACCAGAGCCTCTCGCCCGTAACTTTTCAACCTCACAGCAGGATATTGATAAATCCGTAAGTAGGCCTACTGCTTAGCGCACACAGCATCGAACTTAGGTACCAGGATACCGTCCTTGACCTCGAAGAAAGTTCCGGTGAATCAGCTGATTTGGCATCTTGCAACGAACAGCCGACGGCCGTTCAAGACGCACTTTCTGAGTAGCTGAACTCATTCATATCCGTTGTTGTTGTCGGTGCGCTAGCCGCTGATTTGCATCTTGCTTTCCCAGTCGTTTGTGGAGTGTAGCGCGGCGCCGGAGCGACACAACGACTGGGTCCCGAGTCTATCCTTCCACGGCAGAGGTTTACTCTTCTTCATCCACCACCTCGCACACACAAACTCACGTGAGTGGATGGAAGATGCAGACGAGCGATGTAAAACCCTTGTTGTGGGAGGATGTTGAGCATTGGTGACGAATAAATTTCTTGATCGATGCTTGTAAAAGCAGTGTGTGGTGTGAGGAAGTCTCGGCGAAGAGTGTAGCCGACACTACCAATTCAGTGCAAGTGAGTTCGGATTGCGTAGCTTCGCTTCGGACTTGATAAAAACCCATTTTGTTTTAGGATTTTTCTGAAGAACTCGAACAGCAACTACAGAGAAAAAATATTTCTCGGCCAGATCCCACACTTTTCTTCTTGCGCACAGTTGAGGGCGCCTCGGTCGTATTGAGATGTACAGAAGACAGGGGTAGGTATTCAGAATATATCGCGGTAGGCCTCAATCTGGTATTGGAGAGGAGTTCCCCAAC
Source organism: Notospermus geniculatus (assembly GCA_002633025.1). Taxonomy (NCBI): domain Eukaryota; kingdom Metazoa; phylum Nemertea; class Pilidiophora; order Heteronemertea; family Lineidae; genus Notospermus; species Notospermus geniculatus. The sequence continues at coordinate 132,821 of NMRB01001052.1, read as the reverse complement.
CTCCCGGTTATAAACCCGACTAGAAAAAAGGTGAATCACCGCTAAACGTTCGAGTCCGGGTTCCGAGTAGACTTAGAGCTCGTAACCGAAGAATGACGGAAAGACCTGAAGTGTTACGAATGGGGACGACAATCTGGGCACTGGGGAGCTGTGGTCTCGGGGAAAAACGGAGAACCCACTCAACATAACGTGGTATACAATAAATGTATATATACGGACTTTCCCCTTGATATTCCAGAGCGATTTCTTGGAGTTGAGGGCGGCAGATTGAAGTCCCTCGCACCAAACGACGACAGCTACAAAACGGACAGACGGCTTCACTTCCACCGCATCCTCCCGTCCCAGCTCGATGATCGCGTGCTCAAGATCGTCCAGGAGAAGGGGGCCTGAGACCAAACGAACACATTCAATGCTACATACATCTGTATTACTGCCTTCAGGAACAACGGGACCCTAGTTTACTGTCTGAATAGGTGTCACTAGTGGTTAAAACGATTGAAATAAAAATGACAACCCGGTGTAACGTCGATCAGTGTTCCCCGTATTTCTGTGTTTTTCTTATTGTTTCCTTCCTGACGGATTTAGCGGCAACTAACCCAACAACAACCATTCTAGGCCCCGTCTATTGTTGGGGAACACTGAGATACAGAAGCACTCACTATGTTACACTTGTCCTGATCAATTTCCCACACAAAAAGCGACCATTGTATAAGGACCGGTGTAACGTTTTTCAGTGAGGCCGTTTTTCTGTGTGATTCCCATTGTTCGGAACACACGGGGAAACGAACTCGCTGTTTCTTTGTGTGTCGCCCATTGTCCAGTCGCCGCCAATCTATTGTATTGTCACACTGGCTCACGGGCCTCACTGACGTTTTTCAGTGAGGCCCGTGGGTCAGTGTGATTACAATAGATTGACGGAATAAGCGGCGACTTGACAATGGGCGACACACAGAGAAACAGCGAGTCTGTTTCCCAGTGTGTTGCGAACAATGGGAATCACACAGAAAAATGGCCACACTGAAAAACGTTACACCTGGTTTCGGTGTGCTGTCCTCTTTCGAGCTAGGGTCCCCATTTACTTAATGCACATAATACATCGAAACTGTCTCTGTTATGTTATAACTGTAAGGCCACGACGGGAGCCGCTTCGACCAGCTGCATGATAACATCAGACCAACCCACAGGGATTTGGATCACAAGTTAAAAGATGTTTCAGGATGGATATGGCCGTCCTCCGCCTCTCCGATCTCGGCAGTCTCGCGCAGCCGGCTCAATTTTCTTCCATACAGCTGCTCTTGCGATTCCCCATCAGATTCACAACAGCGGCTGGGTGACCGAGAGACGGGTCCATTCCTATGTGTCCCGGTACCTATGTGTCCTGGTACCTATCTGTCCTGGTGGGTCTACCAATGTGCTCCAGAACCTATATTCCCCCATATTAAAAAGGGGGGGGGGTACTACACTGTTGCCAAAAATATATAACACCAAAAATATACAACTCGAAAACCGCAAATTTGGCTACTTTCTTTCAATAAATAACGCTATCAGCCCAGCATTTTCTCGTGGTTTCTATGTCTTAATCGGAAATTGAAGTCTTTTCCTACCACATGAGACTTGTCTGGCGAATTAGTTTCCCGAAATAGGTGAGATACAGCGCTCCAAAGATAGGTTGTTTAGGCTTGTTTTCAACATTCCGTGCAGGCAAATCCCCGGGTGCTAAGTTCACTATATTCCCATACATGCCATAAGATAACGCTCTAACGAGCTTGCCAAATATGGCAACCGACACTTGGCTCTCATTGGCTGTGTTACGAGGATTCCCGGAATTGATCGCCTTATGCAAATACCAATCTCCAAATATGGAAAGACTTGATCGTCAGCGCCATCTGCTCAGAAAAATGAAACTAAATCTGAAGATTGCTCCCGGGGAACAGATAGCACGCAAGGAGAAATGGGGCTTGAAGTGGTCACTTTTCGGGCGCTGTGTCTCAATCAATACTTGGCATTGAAAGCTATAACAAGTGTCATTGTTTAGCAAAATTCCTCACCTTTCCATATCGGTAGAGAAATTAGTAATCGGTTGAACAGTTCGGCCATAACGTGCTGTTGAACAGACGGAAAAATTGGTGATTTTTTAGTTGTATATTTTGCTGTTGCTCATAAAGTTGGAATATTCTGAGAATTTCCATTTACTTCCAATAAACGTTCTTAAAGGGACTCTAGAGGGAACCGGCTATTAGGCTACTATGAGTGTAACAGACGCATCATTGCATTATATACTAGCAGTTACTGATATAACACTTGTGCCTACATTCAGTGCAGGTCCTTTCTGCCCTCTCTTTGTGTTTTCCCTTTTGTTTTGGTGCACAGCTAATTGAAGTACCAAGGTTTGTTTATATCTGACCGATTTACACCTTAATTACCTACAGTATGATTAGCATATATAGTACCAGGATAGCACCTACTCTTTCTAAGCATTACTGCAATAATTGCAGTGGTTTTATAGTCCATTGTGTTGTTTAATAGAGAAAATAGGAAATTCCACCTTACTTATAGGAATTATTGCCATGTCAGGAGTACTTCCTGTGCTGGCCAAGAAGTAGTTCCCAATTAGGGATAGTATGCTCTTTGTTTTCCATGTGAAAGGATCAGAATTTTATCACAGAAGCAATCCATCAATTTCTAATTACATCCTTAGTTTCCACAATGCCCCAACATGGTAGGTAAAATGAACAATTATTCAAGATCATGTAGATTGCAATAGTTTCTTATATTTGTAGGCCAAAGAAGGCATAATTGATGTTTTTGTGGGACAATGTGACCACATGGTTTGCTTATGTATGGTAGGCCAATGCATTGTGTGCATGGTTCGTACTGCACCCTGATTTATCCTAGCATTAGGCTAGCCTATAGGCTCATTGTTGCATGTTAAACTTGATAATACATTTTAGTACATCCTTTATTATATTAGACAAAATTAGACAATCATTCTGTAATGCAAATCATTTAGACACTCTTTTGTATGTATTTTCAGTATATTCTCAATAAAAGGGATGTCAGTATACAAAAGACATTTTGCGGTTGTTTTTGGCACTACGGAGACTGAGGCTGTCACAGTAAAGACATGTGGCATGTCCATGTGCCAATCATGCCAACAGAGACTTAGAAGAAATCGCAATACGTTTCAAGAACAGAGCAAGTAGAGATGCCGCTTATTTAACGAAATTTGATCACACGAAACGTCTCTGCATCATACACTCAACGAGAACTATTGAAACCGGTATACGGTAAGAAAGTTCAGTGACGCTGCTCCTGTTCTACTTCGTTGTGCAGACTGCCAGCTGAGATGATATCGATACGAATTCGAAACTTCACTTGACTGCAATCGTTAAGTGTAAAGTGCATCAATAAATTCACAAGGAACACTTGATAATAAGTGGTATAAAAAAGGGTAACTTAAGTGCCCTTTGATTCATCGAGCCCAAAGGAAATTCTCACCCCAAAGGAGAAGCTTTGCGTGTACATGCATGTAGAAGACCTCGAAGGAAATTCGACTCGTGACAACGGACTCTACAAAAATAGAACACTCATCTGCGAAGACACACAGACACTAGAGAACTCTTGAGTGTATAAACTCACGAACTCTGAACTGTCATTTACTACGTACCATAACCATAAATGCCTTACAAACTTCTCTTTCAGCAACCGATGTTAGGTGATAAGGCGTATTGGTAGTGCATTCAAAACTATCACTAGTCTGTTGTATTGATGGCACAATCCCCTAGGCCCAGTTATTTTTAATGAATGTGTCTGGTCAGATCTAAATTCCCTTGGTGCCGTAAGTTCCTAAGTTAATCCACTTTCCTTCCACATATTGTGCAATGGTGTCTGTCTCACTTTAAGTTGCTTTCTTGGCATTTGGGGTATACTTTTCATAACCTTGGCCTTTGAGTTTTCAGAGTAGAGTTTAGCTCTCGGTCAGGTTACTTTTAGAGAGAGAGAGAGAGAGTGTGTGTGTGTGTGCACCCAAATTATAGATTTCAACCCTAAGTTCATCTGAGTTACAGATCACCATGTCAACAAGAATGGATGAGTCGGTGGAAACTGATACAAGTGCCGAGGCCACCAAGACCAGCACCGTTAAGCCAGTCCCAGATGCAGTCATTGAGCCAACCGATACCGCAGCAGGCATTGGAAACAATGCTACCGATAACAAGGAGAAGAGCAAGAGCCAAGAAGAGCCAGAGTTGCGCAGGTCCGAGAGAACCCGCACCCTGACAGAGAAGGCCAGAGAAAACAGAGAGGCTGAATTGTCAACAACATTCTGGAGTAAGTACAAAGAAAACAGTTCATTTGTTCAAAAGGTTGAAGACCAGGTTGAAGGTCACTTTAGCTCAGAAGACAGGGAGACCTTTAACAAGGACATAGAGAATCGAATTACAGAAATAAATCAGCTTTACATCCAGCTGAGAGAGATGTACCAAGACCATCCACCCTCCGATATTCGTCGAGGGGTTGACAAGATCACGTCACGGCTGAAGAAAGCCTCTAAGCCTGTGAAGGAGACAAGGGCGGGTGGCACAAAATCTGCCAAAAGCAAGAAGTCTGCAAGCCTAGCCTCCTCACGAAGATCCAAGTCCTCATCCCACAGGAGGTTGGAAATAGCATCAAAGGCAGCTGCCCTCCAAGCAGAACTAGAAGCACAAGAAGAAGAAGCGAAAAGAGAAGAGGAACTGAGAAAATTGCAACTAGAGGAATCAAAGAGAAGAGCCTTGCAAGATGCAGAGAGAGCCGCTGAAAATGCACGCAAAGAAGCAGAAGAGAAGGCTAGACGTGCCGAGGCAGATGCAGAAATGATGAGAAAACGTAAAGAAATTGAACAGCACAAGATTTCAAAGCAACTGAAGATAGAACAAGCGAAGCTAAAGATATTAGAGGAAGAAGAAGAAGAGAGTGACGAATGGAGTGAAGACGGGAGTGTCAGTGAGATTCATCTCAGCAGCAGGCCTACTAGAATGGATATGATAGGTGTCCCTCCACGAGAAACCATTCCCAAGAAGACGCTGGCTGATGTATCACTAAAGGCCCCCCAGCCCAGAGAGATGTCAACATCAGGCCCAGATGACGTACCTTCCAAGGTCATTGAACCCACTTCATCTGCACCAGCCTTTGTCCCAGAGATCACCAAACCCATGGAAACAATTGCACAGTGTGCACCTCCAAGAGCTGCTGAATCATTGAAGACTCCAGCCGTTAATGGTCTCCAACCCATCACATCGAACACTACTTACCAGGAACCTTACTCGCTGAACCCAACTGTGCCAGTTTGGCAGCCACCAGCTACAAGAAACGACATGGAAGACATTGCCAAGGTCCTTGCAGCATCAGTGAATCTAAGTCGTCTACCTGTCCCAGAGCCACCCATATTTACTGGTGATGCCCTCTCCTACCCAGATTGGCGTGCCTCCTTTTCCGCTCTGATTGAAAGCAGAGGAATTCCTCCCGAAGAGAGAATCCATTATCTGAGGCGTTATGTTGGCGGACCAGCAAAGGAAATAGTTAGCGGGTACCTGCTTCTCAAAAGTGGAAATGCCTATGACAAAGCAAAGGAAGCACTTGAAGATCGTTATGGGGACCCATTCTCCATCTCAGAAGCATTTCGTAACAAACTAGAGTCTTGGCCCAAGATTGCCCCCAAGGATGGAAAAGGACTGAGACGCTTTGCGGATTTTCTGGCTCAGTGTGAAGCTGCGATGACAGACATAAAGGATTTGCAAATTCTAAATGATTGCCGGGAAAACCAAAAACTCTTACTAAGACTCCCTGATTGGTTGGTGACTAGATGGAGACGTATTGCCCGCAAGACCAAGAAGAAGACCGCCTCTTATCCCTCATTCCATGACTTTGTTGAAATCATAACCGAGGAAGCTACTATCGCCTGTGACCCAATCACATCGCCAGAGGCCTTAAAGCAACCTCAGGAAAGGGATAAGCCGCCTGAGCCTAAGAAACGCCAATCAGGTGGGGCGAAGACACTGGCGACAGAAGCCAAAGTGAAGAGACAGTGCACATTCTGCAAGCGAGAAAATCACATTCTCCCAGAATGCCGTGCGCTTGCCAGTAAACCAACATCCGATCGGCACCAGTTCGTTAAAGATAACAACCTTTGTTTTGGATGTCTCAGCGAAGGCCATCGGTCCAAGAACTGCCCTGAGAGAAGGACATGCAAGAAGTGCGGAAGAAGACATCCCACCTGCCTTCATGAAGAGAGGGAACAATCAAATAATAAAGACAAAGGGAAAATCGACAAGGAAAAGGGTACTGGTACTGAGAAACAATCAGAAGCAGGGAAATCAGCCAATGCCAAGGTAACCTCTGTAGAAACAGCGAGATGCGAGGGTGTGTCCGAGGAGAACAATAGAGAAGGAATGACTTCCATGGTGGTCCCAGTATGGTTATCCTGCACAGAGAACCCAGACAGAGAATTCCTCGTGTATGCACTTTTAGACACGCAGTCAGACACAACTTTCATACTGCGACAGAGTGGAGAGTCGCTGGACACTCACAGAAAGCCAGCAAAATTGAGGCTAACTACCATGACCTCCAAAGACAGAGTGGTGCAGTGCAGCAAGTTTGAGCATCTGCTCATCAGAGGTTTCCAATCAGGGGCCTGATTCACAAAGCACACGTAAGTTCGCTATCTTAGCACGCTCTAAGTGAACGTTTACGTTTAAGATTAGACACTGGTAAGTTATATTCACGAAACACTCTTAGATCACTCTTAGATCACTCTAACCCAAAGTGTACGTAAGCTTACATTAAGATGGACGAAGAGTAGATTCACTTCTCCGTTTTGCGCTTTGCGCTTGTCCGTTCGCTATATTTATCTGTGGTACCAACAATAAAATTACTTTTTCTACCACGCACTCACATGGGCATGGGAAACGGAAAAGGGCAAAGCGCAAAACTCAAAGTGTGGAGGACACACATGCGAGCGAAGGGAAGAAATTTTTGCTGCGAAAACATTTAAAAACACTCTTGAATCCTTGGCCTGCTGCATACAAACTGAGAGGAATCAGTTCCCGTCGCAATTTAATCACGTCGCCCGTTCGCTGGCAGTACTAGGGCCGTTTAGACGACAGGCAAAAATCCACATACGAATCCGATTATGTTTCAAAAGTCTTGCGTGTAAACGCTACCGGTACGAGTTTAGAATCCCCGATCAGTGCCCAAAAAAGGTCACCGATTGACAGAACAAGCTGCATTGTAGGCCTACATTACAATAGGATTTCCATTGTGTGCCATGGAGTAACGTCACTTCCGATCGGGGATCCGATTGGATCCAATCCGATTGTGGTTCAAAAATGCAGTCCAATGTGGATTTAAAATGGTCCCGAATCCACATTGGATCGCATTGGACTACATACGACCACATTCAAATCTCGTCTAAACGCAAATGAGACCCCATGCGGGTCGATCAGATCCAATCAGATCGAATCTGAATGTGGTTTTGTGGCTTGTCGTCTAAACGGCCCTATATAATCCCTTTGCGTGGTACAAACTCAGCTGGTCAACTTGACACAAGTGGTATAACATTGTCTGCGGTTTGATCAATTTCCAAGTTCAACTAAGGCCACATAAAAAATGGTGATCGTCCTTTTCTCGGGGAGGAGGTGGGTAGGGGGAGGGGTTTTTTTTAAATTTTTTTACAGTGAATTGGCATGAAGAAGTCAATGGTAACAACCAAATGCCTTGAAATCGCGTCCTTTGTATCCCAGGTGCGATATGAACTGAACAACAAGCGATGTCAATGGACAAAATATATGTAAAAAGGCAATTTGAACGTTTTGGGGGAAAATAGAAAAAAAAGTTATTTTTGATGAAAAAAAAAATTAAAACAAATTTTGAAAAAAAATGTTTGAAAAAAATCTTTTTTTGAAAAAAAAACGGGGTCGGGCCCGTTTTCGCGGGTCGGGCGGGGACGATCACCAGCTTTCTTTTTTTATGTGGTCTAAAGTGCCATTTGCCAAAGGTAGATGGAACAAACTTTCGTGCCCTCTGCACTAAGTAAGCACTACGTGAACCTCCTGAGTACACGTAGATTTTAAGACATCTTAGGCGTTCACGTAATCTTAAGAGTCCTTCGTGAATAACACGCAAACGGCTACGTGTATGCTTAGAGTGAGTTTAAGCACACTTACCACTAAGTGTGCTTTGTGAATCAGGCCCCAGAAGTAAGAATCAGACTACCTCCTACTTACTCAAGAGATTACATTCCAGTAGATGAGTCCCATATTCCAACTCCAGCAACTGCGAAGAAATGGCCTCACCTTGCGGAAGTGGCTCATCATTTACAGCCTCTACTCAACTGTGAAGTGGGTCTGCTGATCGGGTACAATTGCCCTCAGGCACTGGCTCCTCGAAAGTGCATCACAGGGGAAGGAGACCAACCCTTCGCAGTCAAGACCGATTTAGGGTGGAGCATCATCGGCAAAGGTAATTGCTCGGAGGATTCCGGAGATGCCATCGGAGTGATTCACCGCATCGTGTCCCGGCCAATACCAGAGAGTGTACAACTCCCCTTCGGACATACTGAAGTGAAGTACACGTGCCGAACAAGCGTCAAGGAGTTACTGAACCCTACAGAAGTCCTGAGCATCCTCGAGTCGGACTTTGCTGACACGTCACAAGGAGGCGACCCCATGTCTCTGGAGGACGCACGCTTTATGAGGATAATAGAAGATGGCATTTACAAGGAAGATGGACACTACGTCATGCCACTCCCTTTTAAGCAGACAAGACCCAAGCTCCCAGACAACAAGTTTATGGCTAGGCGTCGCCTCGAAAGTCTCAGGCGCAAATTTGCAGGCGATCAGAAGTACTTTGTTGAGTACAAGAACTTCATGGATGACATATTGTTGCATGGAGATGCAGAGCGAGTGCAAGATGAAGATTCCGCATCAGAAGGCAGCATCTGGTACATACCCCATCATGGTGTGTATCACCCAAAGAAACCAAATAAAATCAGGGTTGTCTTTGACTGCAGTGCTAAATGCAAAGGAACATCTCTAAATGACCACCTTCTTCAGGGCCCTGATTTAATCAACTCTCTCACAGGGATACTATGCCGTTTCCGACAGGAACCAATCGCAATCATGTGCGACGTCGAACGTATGTTCCATCAATTTCGAGTCCACCCCCAGGATAGAGACTACATCAGATTTCTATGGTGGGATAAAGGCAATCTGAACACAGAACCTGTTGCATACCGTATGAATGTTCATCTTTTTGGAGCAGTATCATCACCAGGCTGCGCCAACTATGAACTGAAGCGCACAGCGAGAGACAATCCACAGCATGGCCCTGAAGTAACAAACTTCATCGAAAAGAACTTCTATGTTGACGATGGATTGACAAGTACTGACACGACATCAAATGCCATGAACCTTGTGGCCAGCACTCGCAGAGTCGGTGCTGAGGGAGGACTGAGAATCCACAAGTTTGCGTGTAATAACAGAGAAGTCATGGAATCCATTCCCATGTCTGAAAGAGCATCCAACTTAAAAGAGCTAGATCTCTCCCTTGACAACATGACAATGGAAAGAGCCCTGGGTGTCCAATGGTGCATTGAATCTGATGAGTTCCAGTTTCGACTCGTATTGAAGGATCAGCCGTTGACAAGAAGAGGGATACTTTCTACAGTATCTTCTGTATTTGATCCACTGGGGTTCGTATCACCTGTCATACTGAGAGGAAAACAAATCCTTCAAGAGATTTGTCAAGAGGGTATCGACTGGGATGATCCAATTCCTGAAGCCTTGCGAATGATGTGGGAGAAATGGCGAACAGAGTTACCGGAATTAGCAAACATCAAGGTACAGAGATGCTTCAAGCCTCCTAAGTTTGGGAGTGTTGCGAAAGTCGAACTCCATCACTTCTCTGATGCCAGTCTCAAAGGTTATGGGCAGTGCTCATATATCAAGTTGGTGGACGACGAACAAAGGACCCACTGCTCCCTAGCCATGGCAAAGTCAAGAGTAGCACCTCTAAAACCAACAACTATCCCAAGGTTGGAACTTCAAGCAGCAGTCGTTTCCACCCAAATCAGCGTGACCCTAGCCAAGGAACTAGAGTACAGTGACATCCAGCACTATTTCTGGACCGACTCACGTGTAGTCCTTGGATATATCAGTAATGATGCACGAAGATTTCACATATTCGTCGCAAATAGAGTACAGAGGATTAGAGACTTCTCCTCCCCCCTCCAGTGGAGATACATCGACACTTCACAGAATCCAGCAGACCATGCCTCCAGAGGACTCGGAGTTGCAGAGCTAATGAAATCCAACTGGTTCTCGGGTCCTTCCATCCTCTGGCAGAGAGATACCTTGCCTGTCGAAGATATCAGCCCCACAGCTGAACTTTCACCTGATGATCCAGAGATAAAGAAGGCCGTTACGGTATTGGCAACAACAAAGGGTGTAGAGAAGCATATTCGCTGGACTGAGAAATTTTCCGATTGGTCGAAACTGATCTCTGCCTTCTCCCTCCTGCGTATGCATATCAAGCGACGAACAAACGCTGGACTGAAGTCTGTCCATGAGGAAAGAGAAGACACCAAATTGATGATTATCAAGTGGGTCCAACAAGCCTACTTCAGAGAAGAAATGAAACAGCTTGAAGTCCAGAGCCCCCATAAGAGCAGCCTTCACAAACTAGACCCCATAATAGAAAGTGGAGTCCTACGTGTTGGAGGGCGGTTGAGGCAAGCCTCAATCTTGTATGGAGTGAAGCACCCTATTCTTCTCCCAAAAGCCTGCCATGTGACACAGCTTATCATTAAGCATTTCCATGAGAAGACAGCTCATCAAGGAAGAGGAATGACCATGAATGAAATTAGATCAAATGGCTTCTGGATTGTTGGATGCAGCGGTGCCGTCGCCTCCCATATTCACAGATGTGTAACGTGCAGGAAATTGAGAAGTAAGCCGCAAGGGCAGAAGATGGCCAATTTGCCAAGGGAGCGCCTAGAACCATCTCCTCCTTTCACGTTCTGTGGTATGGACTGCTTTGGCCCCTTCATCATCAAGGACGGAAGAAAACAGTTTAAGCGGTACGGCGTGGTTTTCACATGCTTCGCCCTCAGAGCAATACACATCGAGATGTTGGACGACATGACCACAGACGCACTGATAAATGCGCTACGTTGCCTTGTGGCTATTCGCGGGAATGTAAGGCGAATAAAATGCGACCAGGGGTCCAATTTCATTGGGGCCAAGCAAGAGTTGAAGACGTCCTTGCAAAACGTCAATAGTGAGAGGCTCAGGGCTGTTCTCCAGAAGGAAGGCTGCGAATTTGAAATGAATTCTCCGTCATCCAGTCATATGGGCGGACTCTGGGAACGTCAAATAAGAACGATCCGCAGCATTCTCTCTGGGATCCTCGACAGCTCTGGAAGTCGCTTGGACTCTTCATCGCTCAGGACGTACTTTTACGAAGTAATGGCCATTGTGAACAGTCGTCCCCTTACAACAGAAAATCTATCAGACCCGCAAGGACCAAGTCCACTGACACCAAATCACCTTCTGACGATGAAGTCGACAGTCGTGCTTCCTCCACCCGGCGAATTTTCCAGAGAAGACGTATACGCCAGGAAAAGGTGGCGGAAAGTTCAGCAATTGACGAATGAATTCTGGACCAGATGGAGAAATGAGTACATCCTGAACTTGCAAGGAAGACAAAAGTGGCAAACGCCTCAAACATGTCAAAGGAACCTGAAGGCTGGTGACATTGTCATCCTGAAGGAAAACAACCTCATTCGCGGAGAATGGCAGCTTGCCCGGGTTGAAGAAACATATCCCGGAGAAGACGGACTAGTACGACGCGTCAAGCTCTTGATGGCCACCTCAGATCTCACCAAGGAAGGGAAGCCGATTCGCAAGAGGACTTATGTTGAGCGACCCGTTCACAAACTGGTCGTTCTCGTTTAGGAACAGTCTCTCTCCCTTTCTCTCTCTCTGATAGTTGGCCTGTCCGTGAGATAGCTTCTATTTTGAGAAATCACTTCGTGATTGGGTGGGAGTGTAACAGACGCATCATTGCATTATATACTAGCAGTTACTGATATAACACTTGTGCCTACATTCAGTGCAGGTCCTTTCTGCCCTCTCTGTGTTTTCCCTTTTGTTTTGGTGCACAGCTAATTGAAGTACCAAGGTTTGTTTATATCTGACCGATTTACACCTTAATTACCTACAGTATGATTAGCATATATAGTACCAGGATAGCACCTACTCTTTCTAAGCATTACTGCAATAATTGCAGTGGTTTTATAGTCCATTGTGTTGTTTAATAGAGAAAATAGGAAATTCCACCTTACTTATAGGAATTATTGCCATGTCAGGAGTACTTCCTGTGCTGGCCAAGAAGTAGTTCCCAATTAGGGATAGTATGCTCTTTGTTTTCCATGTGAAAGGATCAGAATTTTATCACAGAAGCGACCATCAATTTCTAATTACATCCTTAGTTTCCACAATGCCCCAACATGGTAGGTAAAATGAACAATTATTCAAGATCATGTAGATTGCAATAGTTTCTTATATTTGTAGGCCAAAGAAGGCATAATTGATGTTTTTGTGGGACAATGTGACCACATGGTTTGCTTATGTATGGTAGGCCAATGCATTGTGTGCATGGTTCGTACTGCACCCTGATTTATCCTAGCATTAGGCTAGCCTATAGGCTCATTGTTGCATGTTAAACTTGATAATACATTTTAGTACATCCTTTATTATATTAGACAAAATTAGACAATCATTCTGTAATGCAAATCATTTAGACACTCTTTTGTATGTATTTTCAGTCTTTACGGCATCACGATATTCTCAATAAAAGGGATGTCAGTATACAAAAGACATTTTGCGGTTGTTTTTGGCACTACGGAGACTGAGGCTGTCACAATGAGTACCATTTACCTTCAACCAGCCGGCGCCACTGGTCAAGAGGTCCAGGGCAGAATCGCGGGAAATTCTATAAATAGCTCTGGGGAACCCATGATGATGTCACGTCAGCCATTGAATTCCGAGCGTTAAAAATAGATACACCTCATGGAAAAGCTCCACTGTCTGGCGGAACAAACTACCATTATGCAATTAGATTTAGAATAATTATCCTATTACATGTACCTCAGAATACTCAGACGTTTATTGTACGCAGTGGTTTGTATGTATCGTTTGGAAGCTTCATAACCCTTTTAAGGGTCTTAAGCTTATACTATGGTATGGAGTCCACGACAGGCTACTGTCCACCTGTGTGGGGTCTTTTACTTGCCCTGGCATAGACACTCGGGTACAAGGGACCACGGCTTTCAGTCTCATCCGACAGACCCTAAATTGGTTCACAACTTTTTTTCACAACTTGTATGTGTCCTGGCCGGGGATCGAACCCACGCACCGACCGTGTTACAATTGAAAGTCAAGCGTGTTAGACCACTCGACCACCGG
>NMRB01001052.1:107912-118731 GCA_002633025.1 Notospermus geniculatus | reverse complement strand
GGTGTTTATTAACCAGTGCGTCGTGGATGTAGGGAGGTGCCCGAATTTTAGTGAAAAACACCGCCTTTGAAAATCGGCTTGGAAAACTTCTATCAAGTGGTGATGAACCACTTCATTTAGCGGTTTTGTTAGAGGGTAAGAATTAAACTTTCAAAACAAATTCAGGAACCCATAATTGTTGTGCACGTCAGGGCGCTGAGGGTGATTTCTGTAAAACTGCTTTATTTTTACAAAAGTCGGGGAGCCCTCTACATCCCCGATGCACTGGTTTCAGAACACTAGCCACAGCAACCATTGCCCCCGAAAAGTCCCCATCCTCAGCTGGTGAAGTTTGATTGAAATCGACCCACACAGACAGAAATAATTAAAAAAAAACGTTTATTGGAAATTAGGGGAAAAATGGCAATCCTCATAATATTCCTACTTTCTGAGCAAAAAGTAGCACCCCCTTGATATGGGGGAACACATATACCGGGACACATACAGTACTTCCTCGCATACCTGGGAACTGGGACACATAGGTACCGCGAAACATAGGTATGACCCCATTGGGGATAAGCATTGGGCCTATCTTTTATATCTAAAGCCTCTCTCACACGTGCGACAGTTGGGTTTTTGATTTGGCCTACTTTTCAATGTCACAGAGGTCAAAGTGCGACAAAAGTAACGAACCTGCCACAGTTTGTCATTATTTCACCAAGCGACTTCATATCTTGCGTTAACATGCATTGGAGGGGTACTTTTAAAAATACCAAGTTTCGGCCTGATTGGACATTCAATATCGCCGCCAGGTGGCGTAACCTGAAAATCAAGTAAGTGCCGTTACTCGGGAAGGACTTTACGTAGAGTGCTCAAATTTGATATTTACCTCCCTCTAGATGACCTTTATGCATGTCAAATTTCGGCCTACTCAGGAACGACTTAACCCAAGGTGCTGCAATGTGCTATGTGGCCCCCTGCAGATGACCTTTTTATGTGCATGTGAAGTTCCGGCCCGATCGGACATCCAATATGGCCGCCAGTATGGCGTAACCCGAAAATCGTCAATCATTGAAGTGCTATTACTCTTGAATATGTACCTCGACCCAGTGCTCAATACTTTTATAGGTCTGACGACATAACCACATAACAATAAGTGGTGATCTTTCTCTGTACAAATAAACCACATAATAACGAAGCAACACAACATTTGCCACACTCCAAATTAGTATCGGAATACAAATCGACGGGCGTATATTGCTACCGCCATGCGGTACACTTGTTTGGATTAAATTGTGCCCGACATGCTCTGGGCAGAACTTGCATCCAACGGAGCGGCCATCTTGGTTTCTACAGGAATCCCAATGCATTGTGGGTAATCTCACAAACAACTGACTCTGATTTACGTAAAAGTAGCATTAGCTTAGACTGGTCCCCTGTCGCAGTTCTCGCTTCACTACTACGACAGGCAATTTGAACGCCAACTCGGCATGTGATTGGTCAGCCAAACGTCATCAACGGTCGCGCCATGAGTCATCATCTATTTTTAGAGACTCCCGCAACGTTACAAGTCTTTATTGCTCATTTGCATACGTGTGTCAGAAAACAGGCAAACATGGCGGACGCGGCCTGTCGTAGTAGTGGAGGAACGGAGCGGTACGACGACAGGGGACCAGTCTTGCATTAGCTAAAATACCGCCTAAAATTGATTTGTGCAACTCAGTTTTAGCGTTTTGTTAGCTAACACTATATAGTACGTTTAAATCATCTGGAGCTCGATGGGAGGACCTTTGGTTGTCAGGTTGACCTTGGTATTGTTAGTGAAGTTTGGCTACTGAAATGCGTTTTATTGACGTGACGCTTCCAGCCAATCCCATGCCTATGCCTGTGTTCAATTTCGAATCAAGGCCTGGTTGCACGTTCTATTTCGAACCAAGGTTCAGCTGGTTAGAAAACAATGTATGTTGGACCGTTTAGAGTAACCCCTAAGTCCACTGTTGTCTGGTTACTAGGGGTTTGATTGACATACGCCCATCGAGCTCCAGATGACTTAAACAGACTATAAGTTAGGGACTTTTGTTAAAAGATGGCTATGTCAGGTTGACCTTGCGATGGCACAGAACAGGCGCAGAGTGACATTTCAGGATCACTTTGCGTCTGAGGCACGAAAGCGAGTTGAACATGCTCAACTTCTGCGCCACGACGAATCATGATCCCGACGGGCGTAATCCAGTCGCAGTCGAAATGACTTGAGTTAAGGTCTCGGCCCACTTGAGCGTTTTGCGCTGCGTGATGCGTCAAATCTTTTGTTATTTTCCGCCGTTCTGAGTCCTAACAAAAGATTTGACGCATCACGCAGCGCAAAACGCACAAGTGGCCCGAGACCTTTACGACGTCGTGCGATTATCCAAAAATTGGTCTATTTTTAGTTAACAAATCAGTGATCAGCATTTTCATACCCTGCATGGGCGCTGCCATCTTGAAAAGGTCACATGATCACTAGTAACATGACTGCTAGAACTTTGCGATGCTGTAGTCGCAAGTGACCTGAACAAGGTTAGGACTCCCTGCGCGTAGATGCTGCCTGTTCCACAATGATCGTACGCTTTTTTCGCTTTTGTGTACTGACCATGACTGCGACACCTGATGCCGACTGTTCCGTCGCAGCGCAGGCAATCGTAATTGCGACCTGAAATAGCTCCATAACACACTTTTGTTTTAACACATTTTTTGCAAACTGCCCCTGATAAATATTGTTGTTTGTGGTATATTCATTGTGTTCACTTTATGGTGTCCGTTGCACAGGCCTGGCACTTTGCCCATGTTGAAGTTAGGATCAATCATACATAATACTTTATTCAGAAATTATCACAGCCAAATCAGTCGGATTATTACAGCGCCGCCTGAAGCGAGGTTCACTGGCACACGGATTTTTTCTCAGATTCTGTCCGTGAAAATAGATCAAATTTACCTGTTGAGTTGTCGTATCCGGATAACTAGGGGCAAACAGACTGGAAAAGGACCGGTGTGACAGGAATCAAAGTCCCCCTCAAAGTCTGGTTTTATTGTTCAGCGCGGGATTAGAATTTATGGCTATGGAGACTGTAATATTTCTAGCCAGCCCTCCTACTAGGCTAGAGACAGGATCTGTCGAATGAAGAAGTCGACAATGGCTTCTAGTTCACAAACACTTTTTATTCTGAATGCGCATGCACGCCAACTTAAAGGGGACATGTAAAATACAGGAGTGTACACTTAAAGAGGAATATCCACATATTCTATGATGTCACATAATATGAATATATTACACTGCCTTCCCTTAAGTGAGCTTTCCCTTATGTTTTTTTTCCTGACAACCGAACAGTTCACTTACATAGATGGCTTCACCAAAGGTTTTCTAATCCTCTCGGATCTCCTCAAAACAGGAGGATTGGGTACAACAAAAGGCGATCTCTTCGGAGCGGTAACCTTAGGAGTTGCAGCAGTACTACCGGTACTACCCTTTGGTGACATACTAATACCAATATCTGAGGAACCACCAAGAGAAGTTGTGACAGTTGGACTGTTCTTCACACCAGGTGGCACTACCAAAGATGGAGTTACCGGAGCCACCAACTCAGACGCATGAGAAGTGAATCCAGGAATTTCAATCAAATCCTGTTCAGACTCAAGATCCTTTTGATTATCAAAACTCTGATCACCATCAGCCCTAATCATATGGTCGCCATGCACCAACTTCTCAGTGGAGCCAACTTCCACAACGTAGTTCCTAGGACCGTTGACCCTAACAACCACACCAAGTAACCATTTGTCTAACTTGGACTTAGTTTGTGTGTTCTTTACTCTAACACGATCTCCAACCTCAAAATATCGCTCAAGTTTCCTGTGTCTGTCAAAGTGAACTTTCATAGCAGTTTGCCTATTCTCAACCTCTTGAGCCAAACTGGGTTTCAGCAAATGCAATCTAGTTCTCAATTTTCAAGCTTCGGTTATTACAAAATGCTAGTCTTTCATGATAAATTCCCACCGTCAATTCACTTTTTCAATTAAGTGTTAATTACTGGCACCAAGGCAAATCAGTCATCACCACACCATGGAGCATTCACCACGTCACTGGGAACCTAATCAACATAATAGAGTACAAGCTTGCTCCATACAATACATACAGCGATAGGTTCCCAGTGACGTGGTGAATACTCCATGGTGTGGTGATGACTGATTTGTCTGGGTGCCAGTAATTAACACTTAATTGAAAAAGTGAATTGACGGTGGGAATTTATCATGAAAGACTAACATTAAGCTAAGCTTGAAAAAATTTCCCTAGTCCCTTTAAAGGAAGTACACTGTTACAAGAAAAAGTTATAAGTATAGAACTAATAAAATGATGTCAAAAAGGGGAAAAGATGTGTATATATTCAGAGTAAGTATTAAAAGATGGCACTAAACATTCAACGCTTGCAAACATAACAGTTTTCAATGGTGCATAGATTACTGTACAATCCAAGTAAATAATTCTTATAGTACATTAGAAAACCGTGTAGACTGTGAGTAAAATTTTTTTCAGAGACAAGATTTGGTAAGGAGTTAAAGATAGCAACGATACTGTATAGAGGTCTTTGCATAGCGAAATTATGTTTACAAAGTGGAATAACTAGATTCTGTCTATTACGGCTGTTGTGAGGATGGATATCGGCGTTCGTTTGAAAGGAGTTATGTAGAAAGTAGTCAGGTAGGTCGTCATGGAAGTATCTATATAGAAATTTCATCTGGATGTAGGAATGAATATCAGTTAGAGAGTATTTTCAGATTTTTAAATAAAGGTTCAGTGTGTGATAGGAAATTACTGCCACTAATTAATTATACGGATCGATTTTTTCTGGAGCTTCAGGATGTCTTGCTTATTGTAGCCCCAAGACAGCAGGTGGTAGTTTAGGTGTGGGGTTATGAGAGAATGGTAAAGGGTTAAGAGTGTCCTGCGTGGTAGAAATAGCTTGGGTCGATTCAGTATGCCAACAGCTCTTGACATTTTAAAGGAAATTTATTTAGTATGGAATGACCAGTGTAAGGATTTCTGAAGGACGAGACCAAGGAAGTTAAAGTGATCGACCTCTTCGATCATAATCTGACCAATCTTTAGAAATCACTCATTGTATTCAGTGTATTACAGTTAGCGGTGGGGTTCACAGGTAGGCCTACCTAGCACATTATGCCTTTTAGGGCGCATCCTATTTTTTCTTTTTCTTGTCGCCATCATCATCATCACCCTCATCACTCTCCGGGGAGGCCTCTTCCGCCGACTCCTCCGGGTTCTCCGGACCCGGATTAGGACGTCGATCTCCGGGTTCCCTAGTGATATCACGCACCAACTCGTTTGGCGTTGGAATCTGAAGAAATGGGGAACTTGAAAATCAGACGTATGTATACTGCGATAGCGTGTTCTGCGGTATAACATTACGCGTATCCCAACCGTTTTCGAAGTTCCTTAAGCTAGGAATCCACTGCTGATTTACTGCTTTGCGACTTGCTTTGCAACCTGCTACATGCGATTGAATACGACCGCAAGGAACTGATACCGGTCGGGTCGCCAACCTGAACCTGACCACATCTTCGCCATTAGCGGGTCCACCACGGCGATCGAGCGCCCAGTTGCAAAGCAAGTCGCAAAGCAAAATCAGGTTGAAAATCACAGGCGGATTCCCTGCTTTACCCTTTGAGGAGGCTGTCTCGGCTTAAGAACTGTAATTTGAAACGTTTTAAAACGTGAATGTCGGGTAATGTTCGAATTTATATAGCTCACCCATGAGCTTTTCTCGTGGCGCAGCGTCCGTCGTCGTCGTCGTCCATCGTCGGCGTCCGTTAGCAGGGCACGTTTCGTAACCGGTGGAGCTATTGATCTGAAACTTGGTACATATATACCCCTAGGTCAGATGACCTATGACACCAAGTTTCGGTCCGATTCGATTCTTGGCTTGGCCTCCAGGTGGCCAAAACAAAAAAAACAAAAAGTGCAATAACACCTGAACTACTGACTGGATCATCTCCACATTTTTATCATAGGTGTATCTAATTAGGACACATAACATATATAACGGGTTTTTGATTTGACCTACTTTTCAAGGTCACAGAGGTCAAAGTTCTACAAAAGTAATAAAACTGCCACAGTTCTTCATTATTTTACCGAGCGTCTTCATATTTTGTATAAACATGTATTAGAGGGGTACCTTCAAAAATACCGAGTTTCGGCTCGATCGGACATCCAATATGGCAACAAGGTGGCGTAACCTGAAAACCATCCAAGTGCTATAACTCAGGAACGGCTTGACCCAGAGTGCTCAAACTTGATATTTACCTCCCTCTAGATTACCTTTACAAGCACGTCAAATTTCGGCCTGATTAAACTTACAATATGGTCGCCAGGTGGCGTAACCCGAAAATCATCAAATGTGCTATAAATCAGGAACGACTTGACCCAGAGCGCTCAAATGTGCTATGTGGCTCCCTCTAGATGACCTTTATGTGCATGTGAAGTTTTTGCCCGATCGGAATCCAATATGGCCGCCAGGTGGCATCAACTGAAAATCATTGAAGTCCTGCAACTGGGGAATGACTTGACCCAGATTGCTCATTAACTGACATGTTCCTCTCTCTGTCATTATACTATTGTGTCCAAACGGGTGAGCACATGCGGGCCATGGACCATTTCATATACCGGTATCCTACTTTGGTAATTTGTGGAAAAAGCTTGGAAATCATGTGACAAAATTTAAATGAACTAAAGCAAGACCATCTCCGTACCGTAAAGGGAGGACCTTTTCTTGGCGTCGCTTTGCACAATGGCTTAAAGACAGTTTCGTCCACAATTTTGTCGTCAAAGTTGGTGACCTCGAAGCGGAGAGAAATCGTTGTCAAGGCTGAAAGAGGATGAAAGTATTAAAGGGATCCTTCAGGCAGCCTCATCATAGGCATTTTGATGTGCTCATTGCACCGATTGGTTGACATGAGAATCTAACTCAGAGAAGTATTGCAAGTAAAATACACTAAACATCAACGTTTATGCCCAAACCAGTTCTTGTCAGTTGCTAGCGCCATCTGTGATGGGCCGAGTAGCTAGCTGCCTGGCGAGTCCCTTTAAAAAGCTGTAAAAAATGGCCTTGTGATCGTTCATGGCAGACACTGCTGCCGTTGGTCAATATGTCGTTCTGTAGCTGAATCAACTTCCCCTTGACATAAGGACTGTAAAGAACTACATGTAGAGTTGCACTGCCCATGAAGGCCTTGATTTGGGCACCGAAACATAATGTGAAAAATTCCTTACAATACGAGTCGTTCCTAACGTACTCAACCTCCGCGGTGTTGGGGAAACACGCGTTCTGCATCATTGATACCAGTCCATAAACCTTGGGGGGTAGGTAGATGAGGTAATCTCCACCCAGCTCCGTAAAAATGTCATTATCTGGAACAAAACCACACGAATATAAAAGTTCTATAAAAGCACTTGCACTTGACACCAGTAAATGTTCGATTACTGGGAGGTATTCAATGAACTTTTCTGTTATTTAACATGTTAGGAATCATACATAGGTTTAACTTACAAAAACAGCATTTTAAAAATGTGGACGGTATCTGTTTAAACGTCAACAGATTCCCGTTCTCTTTCATATGATAGGCAAGACCTTTTGCATATTTAGTGCAAATTTTGTTGAATTCTGACTTTATAGTTGATCGTATGATACAACAGGACTGAATTTGAACCCCACGGACGATGATGTGGCAGGATCTGTGTAGGCTACATCTGAATAGAGTATCGTAATTCTCATGTGGAACACTAATGATGCTGAAAATACCAAATACATACCAAGAAGGCATTGCCAAGATTTTCCGATCTTTCCGTTGATGGTGCCCGAATCGCACTGCATCCGTGGACCTTCTGGCCCTTGGTGCATCGCGACTGCTGTCACTTTTCCATCGCCTTTCTACAGAAAAGATAAAGGGCCATATTCACAAAGGGTGTGTAGCCTAATCAGCGTACAAACAGATTCAAACGCCAGTGGATAGCAGGCCTTAGGCCTGCTTTCCATTGGAGCGATTCCGCGTGCGATTTACAAGCGCGGAGGCAAGCGAGACGTCTGCGAGTTTTGTAACCGTTTCCATTCACGCGTTACGATACAGAAGGTTTGCGCCGAATTAGGTAAAAGACTAAAGTGGACGGTACAGTTACTTATAATGAACGTTAGGTTACGTTCAGCTTGTAACCTGGAATGTGATTGGTTACGCCGTCATTTTCCACCAGAGTGGCGCTGCGGTGGTGAACGTAACCTTGATAATATGCAACGTCTGGCAACGTGCAGCTCGTGATTGGTTCACATCAGGCTTTAGGACAAGCCTCCGTATGAATATGAATAAGATCGTTGTATTACTGGTTAATAACAAAGGGCAGAATGAATACCGCGTTAAGTTTTGCTGGGTAATGACTGCATTATGAAATGAGACACACTGTTGAGTACACCCAGAGCGTCGTTCTAATTCTTGTTTACTCGTCCAATATGAAAGTATGTGTCTTGACTCGCGCAATGAAGGAGGGGGAGATTCAAATCCCTCATGAAGCATGGCAATTGCGCAGNGTACTGCAAAATTCAAGTAAAAGCATTTGCTACTCTTTATTCATATGACCCCATGTTCCAGTTGGAAAAAAAGTCGATTCGACATCGACTTTTTTTCCCGCGCGCGGGCCTCTCGCTCGCGAGAAAGCAAAGTCGATCCCCTCGTGCTGATCTCGCGATTGCCAAAACGCTTTCATGGAAACAGCCAATGAAAATGGATTGGATCGACTTTTCCGCGCAGAATTCCGCACGCGGAAACGCTCCAATGGAAAGCAGGCAGGTGCGAGCAAAAAAAAGGCGATTTGAGATTGACTTTTTTCACCGCGCGCGGGCCTCTCGCTCCCGAGGAAAGAAAGTCGATCCTCTCGCGCTTGTCTCGCGATTCCCGAAACGCGGTCATGGAAACGGCTAAGTGAAAATGAATTGGGTCGACTTTTCGGAACAGAATTCCGCGCACGAAAACGCTCCAATGGAAAGCAGGCCTTACACAGATTAAAGGCTTAGAAAACTATTGTTCTGCTTTTTGTATGCTGCCTGATCTCTGGAATTTACCCACAAGATGATCACACGCGTCCGCGTCTGCGTGTTAAGGCTCGTTTCCACTATAGCGGATTCCGCCGCGTCTTGCGGAGCGGTTTTCACAGGCATTGGGATTATCAATAGGCATTGTTAAACCATCGAAGAATTATCCAAAGCCCTGTGAAAACTGCACCTCAGAATCGCCGCGGAAACCGCCGCGGAATCCGCTATAGTGGAAACGGGCCTTTAAGCCTGCTTTCCATTGGCGCGTTTCCGTTCGCGAAAACGCTCGAAAGAATGCATTGTCTGTTTTCGCTTCGTTGGTCACGGCGCGGGAATAAACAATGCTTTCGAGCGTTTCCGCGGCGCCAATGGATAGCAGGCCTCAGTGTGGGAGGACAAAAGAAAAGTGTTGGACAACAAGCCTGCCTGATCGTTCAACATTTCCTTTGTCCTCTTCGACTTAAGGCCCCTTCACACCAAAACTGCGCCGCCGGTCGCGACGGCGAAAAACGACGCGCGTTCACCGCCGGGAAAATAAGTTCAATGGATTTTCAATAAATGGGGTACACCAAAGACGCGCGGCAAAAAATGACAGGCGCCCGCCGCCGCGTCGCCGCCCGAAATAACTTCTGTAGTTATCCGGTGCGCTTGCCCCGAAAAATGCACGCCTCCCGCAGCGTTTCTCGCGGGAGGTGTGACCCCTGTATGTGGGCCGAAACTGCGGCGTTTTCCGCGGCGTTCAACGCGCGTTTTTGGTGTGTAAGGACCTTTAGACGCAGGACTGTTGGACGCGTGTGATTATCCTGCGGGTAAACGCCTCTGGTGAAGCACCGAGTGTTGATCCTCTAATGGGGACCCTAGAGCTGACTTCCTCAATAGGTGTCACTAGTGGTTAAAACTTGAAATGAAACTGACATACCGGTCCTGATCAATAGGAGCAGTCAGCCGCGCATATTGCCAACAGATGGCAGCAAAGTTCTAGCGGACCAATGTACAGGAAAATCTACGTGATTGCTGCTAGATCAATAATGACTGGGTCCGCTATATGCATTGAATTGGGCCGTAGTGACACCTATTGGTCAACTCACTGACTGCTCTATTTCCACCTGCCCCCTGTTCCTACGGCCATGTACAGAATAACGTTGCCTACCCCACTAAGGTCGAGGAAAGCTTCGGCCTTGAATCGCGGGATCGATAGGTAAAACTTCTGCTTCGTGAAGTCAAGAGATGCGCTGAAATGATTGAATTGATTTTGTCGAATGAAATATCCAGAATTATAGTTTCCTAACGATGAAATTGCATGTACACCCTTAGTCAAAGTAAATGCCCACCAGATTTCCCGGCATGTTTCCATGGATATTTTGCATAGCCACGTTTTCTTTTCATACACATAGGCCCGTATTATAAAACCCTCGTTTAAATAGGCCTAAAGTAGACCTTTAAAGAGGCTTCCTTTACTGAGGAGTTCCTTTACTAAAGGCTTCTTTAACAAATGGTATTCAAGAACCAGACTTTAACTTCCCTTGTATTAAGGTCGTACCACATAGTTGGACACTCCAGTGTAACCTCACATTTAAAGGCCTCCTTATTAAGGCAAAATGAAGCATTTCCTGTAATGAAGGAAGGTTCTTGAAACGCCCCAACCTTTGCTAAAGGAAGGTACCTAAAGGCGTCCTTTGAGCCGAGATAAAGGTTGGTTCTTGAAACAAAATTTAGCT
>NMRB01001052.1:94705-107110 GCA_002633025.1 Notospermus geniculatus | reverse complement strand
TTGACAGAAGGGGGGGGGGGCGTAGCTCAGAGAGTCGTCCCAACGGAGGTGGCAAGCACCGAAAGCACGATGCCCAAAGTAAGGGGGTGTGGGGCCTCCCCCAGAAGAAAATTGACAATTTTAAGTGCTTTTAGATGCATTTTCCTGGCATCTGAGAGCAAAATACGTGAATTTTTATGTGGTTAAATTTTTCTTGCTAAAAAAAATCACTGCTGTGCCAAAAATGGGGGGGGGGGATGGCTGGATCCGGCCCTGCTGGGCGGCACATCAGGAAAGTCCTGCAGCGCTCTATTCATTAGGTGGAAGCACGTGGTCATGTCGTATTACTTACCTTGCACTTATTGACTGGCTCTCAGACATTTGCCTTTTCTCACCAACATGAAGGGCCATCGTGAAATTCATGCTCACTGTAAAATCAACCGATATCTGACCCGGGAAACAACATGGGAAACAACATGAAGTTGCCATGCCAACAAGGACTGTCAGGCACACGACGCTGAAGAGGGACTTCATGGTTCTGAAAGAAAAGGAATTACAGTTGCGTAGTCTCGCTTGCCAGACGCTACGGGCTCACCCCTTCGGTACGTCGCACTCCGCATCTGGCTCTTTTAGAGACTACCAGTCGTGAAGCCCGCGTGGTGGCAGCACGGGCACTTCTCATTTCGCTTAGGTCCGCGGAATTTTCGTGGGAATTATGAGTGAGAAAGCGTGGTGATTGGCTGGAGCCCAGTGGAGTGCCATGGTGTTCACGGCTTTTGAGCCCCGAAAGTGCCAGTGTGTAGGAGACCAGGACATCGGATACACACTGGGACCGAGTGTACAGTTGTGGAGAGTTGCTGTACTTCCACCTATCCCAACCCCACCAAAACCCCAGGGCCCGTATGCATAGGTGGAATAAGCTTATTCCAGGTTTAACTTAAGGTTTTAACGTTAGGTTATACCTGGAATAAGCTTATTCCACTTTTATGCATACGGGCCCAGGTTTCTTGCGCGTACACCTATTTTTGCCCTGTCTAATAGACCCGTGTTTGAAAACCCCGAGCTCGCCCATCCTGAGAATATCAGGCGTTCTTAGTGCTCGCTACCTTCGTCGCCGCACACAAATCCCTGAGAGAATACGCCTGAATCAGTGGAGTATCAAAGCCATTCCAGCAAATGTTCATCCCCACTATCTCATCCCAAGTAGGCCGGTGATTGTTACACATGAACTACGCAGGTAACAAAGCTGACCCAGCAGGTCAACATGAAATAAACTCCTGTTTCGCGACGTGTGGCCTGAGAATGATATACATTCTGTGCGATGAATGTAGGATAGGCTGAACTCAA
Source organism: Notospermus geniculatus (assembly GCA_002633025.1). Lineage (NCBI taxonomy): Eukaryota > Metazoa > Nemertea > Pilidiophora > Heteronemertea > Lineidae > Notospermus > Notospermus geniculatus. Next base: position 105,784 of record NMRB01001052.1, on the reverse strand, counting down.
CTTAGGCTGAATCCAGCGGTGTAGGATAGGTTAATTGCCGGCATAACTAGGTCAGCTGTGTCAGCTACTTGGCTGTGAATATTACAAGGGCCGTTATACATGTATACGTGAAACTGATCTCTAGTTAGGCTGAGGTGGGGAAGCTGAGGTACTTCAGCACTGTGTTGTGCGTGACACTACGGTACAATCTACGTGTTATGGCTGTCATCTTAAGGTGCCTCAGAAATGGCGTTCGCTGATTGGGCGCATTTTCTCAGGCGCCAAATACCCCAGCAAATCAAGCAAAATCTCTCAGGGGTTTGTCTGCGGTGACGAAGGGAGCGAGCAGTAAGAACGCCTGATATTCTCAGGATGAGCTCTCAGGGGGAAGGGGGCTAATTCAGACACGTGTGCCACCCGGGCTTTAAAGCGAATGGCTCGCGGGGTTTGTTTACATTTTTAGTGGTACCTTCCATAGAGAGTGAACCTAGCCTACAGGCAAAGCCGTGCTCCAGCCACATGCAACACCTGTGCAAATATGCGAACGTAAACACTGGGTACGAGGTTCCATTAAATATTTGTTAAAATGGGTTAATGACGTTTTCAAATTCAGTCGGTCAAGATGCACATTTTGTACTATTCACATTGATTTTGAAGCGGCAGATTTTGCAGAATACGCCTCCGAAGTTTGGCTGTCTAATGCATTTCCCATTAAACTAAAATCCTTTTTTTGCCTTTTTCTCAAAATGGTGCTTGATATCGAGGACCAACTGTCATGGCGCCACAAAAAACCCCGCGAGCCATTCGCTTTAATATTGGTGTAAGCGCGACAATCTCGGCAATTACCAGTTATCAAACCCGGCGACAGATGTCTGTCGATTCATGTAAAAGCAACATTACTGTAAATACAGAACACTAATTAACGAAGGGTAATTACTACATCCAATAGGGGGTACAGCAGTCAACTTGTCACGAATCCTACTCTGAGGCACTTACAATGCAAATGCACAGACCGGCATGGTGAAAACGTGGAATTCCACGGAAATCCGCCAAGATATCCCCGAGTGTAATTATAGCCCAAACCGTGAATGTCGTCCTGGGTACCCCTAGAGGATACCCAGGTCCAACCTGGGTATCCATGAATGGCACCGAGGTACGTACTGGGTACCCTTTAGGAACCTAAAGGATACCCAGTTTGAAATTCCTGCCTGGTGAGATACCTGGAATCCAGGTCGAATATGGTACGTGGGCTGTGGTGCCGATTGCCAAATCACCATTCTTCAATCCGTGGAATCTCAAAATTTGACGGATTATCTGCTAAATTTTTGAAAAGAAGTTTGACCTGATATTTAATTTTGATGTCATTTTGTCTTTTGGCATGTTTTGGTCCTGCCTTAACTCCTGATTTTGGTCTAAATTTCCCGTCATTGTCGACCTCAACATATTTGCTTTTAACTTTGCGGCCTTTGGACCCCAATCTCTGTAGGAAGGTACACCGGCGAGATACTCTTTTAGACGCGAGTCTGGCACTCAGGTCGCCATAATGTCATCTCCACGTGTTACCATGGTTAAGCTTGCGAGCATGACGAGCTGAACGGTAAAAATACCATCAACCTGGATTCCAGGTATCTCACCAGGCTGTAATTTTACTCTGGGTATCCTTTAGGTTCCTAAAGGGTACCCAGTACGTACCTGGGTGTCATTTAGGGATACCCAGGTTGGACCTTGGTACCCTTTACGGGTACCAAGGACGACTTTCACCCTTTTGGCGTAATTATAGCTTCTACATGTATCAATGGGAAAAAATATACACTGGCCGTAGCACATATAATAAAGAAATAAGAAGCCAAGCATTGTAATATGAAAGAACCATCTTTTTTAGAGTCATGCCTATTCATGACAATTGACTGGAACGGTTGTCAATTTCTTGCGCAAGACCGATGCGGGTTGGTCCCGGAAAATGCCCTGAATCGCGCATGTGATGCAATGGTTGTACATGTAAAATACCTTGGAGGCGGCCTACATGTATCTCGTGCGTATGTTTCAAATGGATAATGCATTAGCCTCATTCTGAATGCAGCGAGTTTGGGTGACAACCACGAATCCTGGTCAGTGTTCCTAAAATGGCGTCTGGCGTCCAACATTTCTCGCTTCGAGCATTCAACGAGGTAGTGCAACGAATGTCGGCGAGATGGTTACTCAGTGACACATCCCAGCGATGTTTTGTAACATATTAGCTAAACATCCTGCGGATAGTCCGTTGAAGAAAAAGCACCCTGATATCTCATTTTCGACTCCTGCAGCTTGCTGTTAGCGCTGCACACAAATGTACACGATATAGGTACGATGTACAGGTTTGTACATTCATTAACTCTTTCCCTCACGACTGTTAGGAAGGGAATTTGCTATAGAGGCGTCACCTTTCGGAGAACGGCCACAACATGGGGGAAGCCCTCCTAAAAATAGTACGGTGACGCAGCCAAACCGGCGTAGTCGAAGCCTACCTCCACAGCAAAGCCAATAGAATATTATTGACGACCGGAAGAAATCAATCTGGGCATGCGCAGGAGGCCTCTACTGTAAATTTATCACACTTCAAATGCATTTTTTGAAGTCATCAGATCGAACTTCAGATTACCAATAGGTTCAAATTGTTCTAAACATGTTTATCTATTGCAAGACGTTGACATTATCTTGATTTTATAATACTCAACTGAGAAAAATGCAACCTTCGGCACTAAAATTCCGGCAGTTTAGCTCGGAAGCATGAGAGTTGATGCAATTTACTGAATTTACTGAATCTTGGAATAAGATCGCCGAACAATATTAACGTTATCATGGAGAAGGGAATTCTCGCTGCATATAAACATTGTGGTATAGCCGATAGCTGTCACAGGTTTCACCAAATCCTTTCGCCCAAAATACCTATGTTAACGTCGTTGTCTTCAAACCATTGTTTGCCATATTTGGTAGGAACCAAATAGTTGTATTGTACGAACGTCTCGTTAATACTGTGGTTTCCCTTTGTAGGCCTCGACCATGTCGACGTGCATGGCTTAATGTGTCAGGGAATTCCTATTATATTCCAAATAGGGCACCAACCAATCAAATTTCGTTCCGGACCTTTTCCACTACATGCATTGACTTCTAACAGTCGTGCCCTACCTCCTGGGTCATGACTTCCACAATTTTTTAATGGACGTCAATTTGGGAAGATGCTTGGGTCTTTATAGATTTCCAGGAATTCTTTTTTGGGGTCACGACGTGTTTTTTACTGGGGTAAAATCTTCCCTTCGTACAGTCATGGACCTAAATTTTGTCGTCACCTGATACCGTGAATATTACAAATACTACTGGGCCAATTTTAACACGGTTTGTTCCACATGAAAATACATCTTTTTGGTCACATTTCTAAGGATTTTGGACTTTGTTTCATCAAAATCTATTGAGTGGTTGCTGAGATATTTGAGATTATCAAAATTTTGGTAATTTGATAATTTCCTATTTTTCACAAAATTTTGATATCTGTAGACAGAGCTCACCTAAAAATGTAGAAATATGAAATTTTGGGATCTGGTTAGAAGTGAAGCATATTTTTCAAAGTATCATAATTTTGATATGTTGAAAAATGTGCAATATTTCTGTCCAGTTAATACAAAAAGTTGTAAACACATATTCTGAGGTTAGCTTTATCTAATGGCATCAAAATCTCCTGAAAAACACGAAAATCTCAAATTATCAAACTTTTGATATTCTCAAATATCTCAGCAACCACTCGACATATTTTGATGAAACAAAGCCCCAAATCAGAAAGTTCAAGTGTATCAAAACTGCAACAAAAATCACAAAAAAGTTACACAATAAAAACGTTGATTTTTAAGATTTTTCTGATGAGCCATTACATAATTACCTCCAAATTTCCAAAATTTTGATGCAGAAATATGACCATTAAGATGTATTTTCATGTGGAACAAACTGTGTTAAAATTGGCCCAGTAGTATTTGAAATATTCACGGTGACGACAAAATTATGTCCATGACTGTATGCTGCTACCAGTACCGCGTGCGAACCAGGAGTGTGTGATTCATGGGCGCAGGGAATCCCCAATTCTATTTTCAGTTGCGCTTGCAAGGATTCGGCGTGTTGAAGAAAATTTGCCCGGCGCGCGACTTCCAATATCTTGTTACCTGCGTCAGCGGCGCCGGGATCCTACTGGCGTAAATGGAGACTGAGTATACAGATGGGACTTCCACACTTTCTCTATCAGCGTATCATCGAATTCGTGCGTTTTTGCGACTTCAGATTTGTTTATATTTTGTAGTTTACATGCGTAATTGACGCCACACGCAGGCTTAATCAAAGCGATGTCTTAGGCCTATTTGCAATCAAATTGCACTGAACCTGAATATGAATGTTTAGTTTGCGGTATTTTCGAATGGAAATTAAACCCTCAAAGTTCCGTCCAAACCCTCACTCGCGAAGCGCCTCGGGTTTGGACTACATTTTAGCTCCACCCTCACGGGTTTGGTGTCGCAACCAAGACCCGACGCCTCGGTTTTAATTCCTTAAACCAAAACATACTCAACCCCTCTCACTGCCGCAAAAGGCCTACCATTTCATTTGTGTAGGGCAGTTTTCAGTCTGCGCGTGGAGGTGGAAATATTGGAACTGCGGTATTGTCCGGCTTCGAATCTTATAGGTACCGTACATACAGTAATAGGGAGGTTGAGATCAGCGACTTATCACGGATTCTTATACGTATACGGATCGAAATGTACACAAAATTTGTCCTCATTGTACAGAATTCTATCCGTATACGTACATGTATAAGGATCCGTGATAAGTCGCTGATCTCAACCTCCCTAATATCTGAGGAGTTAAACTAAGTTTGACGTTGCTGAAACTACGGTTTTTGCTAAAAAACATGGGTTTACTTTTACATTCAACCTGCGGTGATAGCAATCATTTTTAGTTTCAATTCACGATGACGATGGTTGAGGACCACTGGAAGCAAACAGTGAAAGCGAACTGACTTACCAAATATCCCCTGCCAAATATTGTGTCCTAATACCAATGTAACCCATCGCTGGCAACTGAATTGCTCGTGTCCAAACTTAATATAGGCCTACCAACACCCTTTAATTACTTGCAGTATTAATTGTTTCGAATTATTTGTGAAGTGGATTGCTCTTTGCAGAGGTCTGGTTTGCGCGTGTTCTTAATGTTTTTATTGCGTCCGTGGCCACCATAATGAGCCATTATTTTTGTCCTTGGATTACGGGTGTAATAAGTGACCATTTGTATCCATTTTTGATTTTATGGTTTGTGTGGGTCATTTTCTCGTGTCCAGCAGATAATGAGCTGAGAACGTTAAGGGCAAGCTGTCGTTGTGAATTTTTGGGGCATTGGAAATAAAATATGTCAAAATACCATAAAAGTACAAGTTATATGACGAAAATGAAGGCACCTGCGGGGTCTATCAGTCGAAAGGAATTGAATGAGATGCATCTTAGAATGCATCAATTGGCTAATAAGCTGAAACAAAAGACTAGTTGTCGGAACATTTTCCTAAGAAATGTTGCATTTTGAAGATAACATGCTGATCATAAAGTTCGTGGTTTGTTCTACCCAGTCCACCTCTTTTGGTAGCAATATTTTCCAACAGATATAAGCCGTGGTTACACCTATCCAAAATCCCCGTGCTTTTTGATACACGGAGTTTTTCTGAACCAGAAAAAACACGGCGTTGACACGGCGAGCGGTTACACTACTAAAAGTGCAATTGGTAATAAGTTCCGTATCCCGGCGATAGGGGCACTGCATGTAGGCAACTCTCTGTCATCGAGTGGCTACTGGAGGCGTGAAATATCCTATACGCATGCGCATGACTCATCGATTTGCATCGCCGTCTGTCGCGGGGTGCTTGGAACTACAAATAAACACGGGGATTTCGCGGTTACACTACATAAAATTCCCGTGTCTAAATAGCCCCGGCATAGGCCTTATCGCACCTAGCACATGGCTAATCAGTATAAATCAGCGAAGCGGAAAGGGCCCAACCATCAGCGCCCCCGCAGTACATTCACAATGCATTGCCCTGTGCATGGGGTGCATTTTTTGTAAACATTGGCCAATACAAGTAACTTCCAAAAGCCGGATGCGCCTAAACTACCTACCTACATGGGAGGCATTATGAATTCATTCAAATCGATAAATTATTGACCGCCGATCGTCTTTGCGATCGTAAAAAAATCGATGATTAATACACTCGTATCACCAACATGGCCCTCTCCCATAATTCCCCGTTCTATTGTCTCGACGGTCACGTGCCAGTATTGACCAATCAGCGCAGGGTTGGGGCGGAGTTGCATGATAATGTCACGGTCATGTCAGTGTATTAATCATCGATTCTTGCGATCGCAAAGACGGTCAGTGGTCAATAATTTATCGATTTGAATCAATTCATAATGCCTCCCAGGTAGGTAGGTAGTTTAGGCGCAAACGGCTTTTGGAAGTAACTTTTATTGGCCAATGTTTACAAAAAATGCACGCTATGCACAGGGCAATGCATTGTGAATATACTGCGGGGCGCTGATGGTTGGGCCCTTTCCGCTTCGCTGATTTAATACTGATTAGCCATGTGCTGTGTGCGATAAGACCTATGGCCCTTCGAGCTCGCTGGGGCTAATAAGCACGGGGATTTCAGACACGGGTCTATTTAGACTCGGCGATTTAGGTGTAACCGCAAAATCCCCGGGGAAAGCACGGGGATTTATGTAGTGTAACCACAGCTATTGAGTACTCCACAAGTGAATTCAATGAATCCTGCCAGATTTTCCAAAACAGGGCGGCCATATTTGATTTGGATTTTACTTCCTGGTTCTCATCTAATGTACTGAGCGTGTGTGGTGTCTATGAAGTGCTGGTCAAGACACCCTTGTCACCCCAGGTTCTATAGGTCTGTGGCATTGCTGCCACTCCCTGAATGTGTCATTTACATGCTTCTTCTCTGCTCTGTTTTTCATGTTTGGTGAATTTCTGTGTTATTGATTATGTAATGTAATCATGATCACTGTGCTTTATAGAAACAGAAAATGAGCTTCCAAGAATTACGTAATGTAATTAAGCTGTAATTCTTGGGAGTTTGCTCATTTTCTGTTTCTATAAAGCACAGTGATCACATTGGACCATAAAACAGTCAACTGGAGGTGTCTTTATTACTGCCTTTTTCATACGAGCCTGAATCCAAGCAATATGAAAATGTACTGCAACAGCTTGCCCTTAAGTGTGAGTGCGGTTGGCGGTTTCATGAAGATAAGTTGGTCATGGTTTGCGATGCATCATCGCCGTACATGTTTGTGTACTAGCGTTGGCCAAGAGCGGTCGACGATGGAAAAATGTCGGACGTTTGGCGGACGCTTGTGTCTTCAAAGAACCATAAAATTGCACCCTAAGGTAGTCTCGCGCAGCCAGACTCTTTCATTACCATTACAGAGTCTGGCCCCAAACTTGATTTTTACTGTTCGATGGTAGTCTCGCGCAACTGCGAATTTCGGGTCAGACTCACTCACTCAACTCAGTCTCACAACCTTCCAGAATGCCTGAATCTGGCAATAAATCGATTAGCGAAGTGATCTGAGACAGCATCAACTTACTGGAGTTGAATTTCAGGCTGAAGTCTGAGCTGGAGTTGTGTATCCGTATGGAATGCGAGATCGAGAAAACCCAACTGACATTTATGGTCGTCGCCATAATGAGATCACATGATCAATTCTCTTGCCCAATCAGCAGCCGGATTGTGATTTTTAAATGGGAGGAATCGGCGGATGGAAATGAATGACTCGCTCTGTCCCTGATTAGCCAATCAGCGAGCGTACCAGGATCTTGGTACGCCTCCGAACAGTAATTTCGCAGTTTGATCCCAGACGCTTGTTCGATCCCCAGATTCGAAACAGCGGCTGGATGACCTAAGGGGGCTATCGTCTTTGTCAAGTAATATGTCGACCGAGTCCGTTTCTCACCTGGAATGAAGTTCGTTTAGTAGGTAAACGAAGTCGAAAATCCTTTCCTGTGTGAGACAGTGCTGATATCATGGCGGCAGTCATTGTTAGTTTATCGGGCTGTGATGCGTTGTTGGGCATAATGGCAGAAACAACAAATAAACAATCCCCTGGGTTTTCCTCCAATGAAGACACTGAGACAGGTGTAGGGTTTGCTTTGACCAGTCTAAAAATGCCAGTGACCTACCAGTCACCGAAAGGCAGATATATACAGTTAGGACTCATTTTTTATTTAAACTGAATTTTTATTGTGGGCGCCGCGTCGAATTGACATTATAGCTGCCCACGTATTAGATACAATTAACAGCAGTGCAGAAATAAATACAAGTCTATTGTATGTTATGTGTTATGTGTCCTGCCGGGACGAACTAAAATAGTGGTTAAGAGTCAATTCCATACACAGTAGATACACAAAGAGTACAACCAAACATAAAAAGAGCAAACGGAACATCACAGGAGAAAAGTTGGCGGTGGATGGAAGCGCTTGGTCTCACCGATAAACGACCTGACTGCCCTGAACATCGCCATATTTGCGATGTTAATTGATCTTAGGGCTCATGTTAGCTGATACCATGAATCCGAGTCATCGTGGCATGACTAGGCTGACTGTAGTTGATGAGTTGAGTGTTTGTGCAATAACAATCCTAAACCCTGATGAGGGTTTATAACTTTCGCGTCAGATCCCTGTGCTGGTTATGACACGGTGTATAAGGAACTGATGTCCCGTATGGATTGAACTCTTGTATCTATTCGTCAATTTTATCTGCTTCTTCATAACCCTTCATCAACTCGATCCACCCCACGTGACCCATCCAGGCCGGCAGGCTTGTGGCATTTTCTATTTGTCAAACAATCATTTCTGTCACTCGTGACATTGACAACGATATAATACTTGTTTATTCCGATTTCGTTCCATCCATAAATTTGCCTATTCACGTGTATCATATTGATTATATCAGACCGTATACTTGTCATGAAACGGAACGTGGATACTAATACCACACAACCTTGACCCGTTTCCAATTAACTTTGATTTCTCGGCCACCAAATTGATGAAATCACGGAAGTTGCTTTGAGTTAATGTGCAACAATTCATCTTAATCATCAATAATGAAAATGATGAGATAACAAGGAGGATAATAACGGACTACTTTGCAAATGAGCATATTTTTCTGTAATAGGGAGGTTGAGATCAGCGACTTATCACGGATCCTTATACGTATACGGATCAAAATCTACACAAAATTTGTCCTCGCGATATGGCATGTTTTCTGTAGCAAAATTCGATTTTCGCCATATTCGTTCGATTTTTGCACATTTATTCGATTTTGTGTATACTTATTCGATTTTTTTTCACTAAATTTGATTTTGGGGCGAATTCATTAAATTTTTTGGCGCCAACTATTCGATTCAATATTTAAATAAAATAAAAAGAATCATCTTAGATTACTTGAAAAAATCACGCATAACGTTAACAAAATCAAATGTTGGAATGATGATCAATGTGTTGTCTTTCGATAAAACTGAATTAACATTCGATATTATCAAATTGTTAAACTGGCAGCAGAACCAGTCTGTGTAGGCTGTGGAGGGAGCAGTCATTAGCTGAACAAGCCCTTTGTGATCTTCATGCAGAAGAATGGGAACGAACCAGTCAGGGTTCGTTTAGGCTTATAGCGGCTTAGATATACTTATATCATCTATACTATAAAAGGGAAAGGCCGAATTTTTGTGATGGGTAAACTCGAAAACTACCGCACGACCTGCGTGACACTTGATACCAGCGGGAAGCTTGCGACACGGACTAGGTTTATTGCGAGTTCGTTCTTGAAAAAGGTATGCGAAAGTGGTACTTTTAAGCGTTTTTTGTTCGTTGCCTGGGTTTCCCTTCCGTGCCTATGACGTCATTCCGCGGTGACGTCGGCAAACAGTGACGTACGCACCTCGCCGGTGATTGGCGCGCTAACGTCATTCCACGGTGACGTCAGCCAATCAGCGTCGTCTAAATCAACATCCTCATACGTCACAAATCAGCCCGTCATCGACACGTATGACGTCAGTCATTCAGTGATGACGTCGTCATGTCCCAACATCCCCCATGCCGTTGAAACGGTCTACACTGAATGACTGACTGATACGTGTCGATGCCGGGCTGATTCTTGACGTATGAGGATGTTGATTTGGACGACGCTGATTGGCGATACCATGGGAACTGGGTATCCCGTGACGTCATGGGCGGGGTTTCCCAAGCACAAGAAACAGTGACGAAATCGACGAAAGAATACAGGTCATCGCCACGGAAACCTGGGTTCATCTGACGTCACACGCGGGTCGCTCGCCGCAACCCTGTGAACTGCTGCTGTCCCGCCGATTTTTGATGGTAATGCCATTGTGAGTGGCGAATTCGCTGGCAAGAATGTCATGATTCCTCGAATACCACTTCTTCCAAGTGAGTGCCCATTCGAACAGGGCAGTAGGAACGTCCTGGAGGGGGGATTCAATAAAATAGCGGACCGTAGCCGTAGGCCTAATTTTAAGCAGCGAACGCCGAAGGCGCGAGCCGAAATATCGGCGGGGGGTCCGGGGGGCTCCCCCGGGAAAAGTTTAGAAAATAAGAGTGCTTTTACGCCATTTCCCAGCATTTCATCAGAGCAAAATTGGACACTCTAGGCCTAGCCATGTATTGTCAGTGTGGTTTATTTGTGTATTGGACTTGGGCCGTTTGGGACTAAAGGCCGTCAAATGCCGAGCCTGCCAATGTTCCCCGTTCCTACGGCCATGATTTCGCTTGCAATTCCTGTGACACTGTCATTTGCAATGTCAATAGCCTAAACAAGTCACAAGGACAGACCATGTCCTTGGCAGGCCAAGCATCACCATACTTCTTGCATGGACAGCTGAGGCCCTACGTGGGGTGATCACGAGTAGGAAAATGCGACTTGAAAATCCCCGTCCACAGCAAAATAGTTCCTTCCGCAACTAATCTTTAGGAAGGTATCAATAGAAATTCACCCGTCATTTGACGGGTACTTTGCTAGTT
>NMRB01001052.1:77598-94495 GCA_002633025.1 Notospermus geniculatus | reverse complement strand
TCAGAGATTAGAATGTAACAATAGGATCTTTTGTTCCACGGACAGTTTTTCCTAGGACATTTTTTCCCTTTACACCTGGTCCACGATTCTGTGAAAAAAGGGGGTGAAGCCCCCGATAACAACTGCAAACACCATTGATGCGAATCCTCGGCAGGGGTGGGGGCTCCCCCAGAAAAATTCTAAAATTCATGTGCCCATGCCTTTTGCTTCTGAAGGAATGAAACTGTCTTTTTTTGAAGCAAGAGTCCCGAGCGGCTTGTCCCCAGAAGCTGGCACACAACAGTCGTAAACAAAAAAAGGGAATTCCCTGAAGTAATTTCCCGGACTATAAAGTTGTACAGTGATGATGAGAACAAAACCCTCATTCCGACCCCCACAAATTCATTTTCGGAAATTCAACTACATGTACCCGTGGCATCAGGATAGTGCCGATCGTGCGCAAACTTGAGGATTCATCCATTTCCTGTCGACCATGTACGAAGCTGTCTGCTCCTTGACAAAAAGCCAACCGCGAGGTTTACCTTCGGCTGTTTCCGGAATAATTTGCGTCATGACTTCGTTTATTCCAGGAAATGATTCCAAGCAATCGGCAGTGGCGACATCTGTACCAACCAAAGGCACTATTGTCTGCCTCTGGATACATCGTGCCCGGGGTTTTTGATATATCATTGCCAGCTTCAAACTAGTATTATGTCAAAGTGCGTTGATCGATTGAAATGAAACGAAGGGCGGTGATAGACGAGATAATCTATTTTACAATGCAAGTTAAATCATTGGAATCCGTTGAATACGAACAAAGTTATGAGGGCTAGAAGAGGACAAGTCGGGGAATATTGAAATCACCAGTGAGACGTTTATAGTTTCTTTTATTAGTTTATGCTTATATGTAGCGTTCTTCGAGCTTAAATTTTTCACCGTGACGCTAAATAGTATTTTCCAGACACTCACGTGCTATTTTAAAGGACAAATACAGCATCTCTTCTTCTTCACGCAGTCTCATTGGTGGATGACGATTTCCTGCCCCAAACCCCAGAGTCATCTTAACCTCGGTCAACCAGCCGCTGTTTTGAATCTGGGGATCCGATAAGCGTCTGGGTCATAACGCCACAATTTCTGTTACGAGCAGACCAAGATCCTGGTCTGGATGCTGATTGGATAATCAGGAACAGAGCCAGTCACTCATTTTCATCCGCCAATTCCTCCCATTTGAAAACACAATCCGGCGTCTGATTGGACAAAAGTGGTCATGTCATTTCATTATGGCGACGACCATATAATGTCAGTTGGGTTTTCTCGACCTCGGCTTCCATACGGATACACAATTCCCGTTCAGATTTCAGCCTGAAATTCAACTCCAATAAGATGATGCTGTCACGGGCGCTGTCTCATCACGTTGCTAATCGATTCATTGCCAGGTTCAGACATTTTGGAAGGTTGTAAGGTGAAATTTTATCCAATAATGGAAGCAGCCGTCTTATGCCACGTGACCTGCTACAGCAATACCCACAATGCACTGTATCATAACAATAACGGCGATCTGTGCCAGACGTTCGTGTAGCAGTACTGCGGAACTAAACGGCTGGAGTCATCTGCAAATTTTGCCCTTCACAGAAAAAAAATCAACTCGAGTGGTGACTCTGAGTCTCACTTTAGGGACAAAATGGTTCGAAACACTTTTTGACTCAAAATAAAACAGATAATATTTCGGCGCGAGACAATGACATCTCGGCCTAAAATATTTTCTCTCAGATCGAGACTGTCAGTATCTCAACCCGAAATATTTTCTCTCGGAACGAGGTGTCATTGTCTCGGGCCGAAATATTTTCTGTTTCATTTTGAGTCAAAAAGTATTTCGAACCATTTTGTCCCTAAAGTGATACATTGAGTCTCCACTCGAGTTGATTTTTTTTTCTGTGTTGGATCTTCTCTGTACATTTCTGGCATTGTCGATTGTAAATTAAACCTTTTTATTGAGACCTGCCGGTATATCTTATCAAAACAGCTACTTTCCGCTAATGTTAAACTCGGGTATACGTATGTCGTGCACTTCAAGGAAGCGGTCGCTGGTCAACCTGATCATTGCGGTGGACGACCTTACCATAAATATAATAATATATTAGTGAGGTTTCGCAAACACGAAGTACGAAATACGAAATTGGACTTCATTTCTTTGACGTCTTTAAGCATAGACCGATAGAGTTACGGTGTAGATTAAACTTAAAATTTATCTTTCGTCTCCACTTCGTAGATACGAAGTGGAAATTTAAAAAATTCAAGATGCACAATAACTCTCCCGGTCTTACATGATATGCCAAAAGACTCATTGGCAGCAGGGACATTCGTGGTAGCAACCATCTCCAGACATACATTTAATGACTATTACGTCCTGGAAATGAAGTTGAATTTCGTATTTGGTACTTCATGTTTCATCAGATTTGCGACACCTCACTCTTATCGTTCTTTACCAATGCGATCTCGGCGAGGCCTGCAGACTCTGTCCTGCATTCCAAACGTTTGTCCTTTCTACATCTATCGTCATCTCTTTGACGGCGTTTGTCGGCGATTGACGGGGTTGTTGGCTTTTCCTAAGACCGCCGAGCCTTGCCGTGTCCCGCAGCTGTTTCTCTTTTCCGATCGGTCGGACCTCTCCTTTTGCCGGGCAACCTAATTTCTTCTCTTGTTGGCTGTAAAACAAATTGCAATACATGTATTAATACGGGTATGAAAATGTGAGCAACTTTCAACCTCTGTCTAAGAATTTATTTTGATAATGGCGGAGGCATGATAGGTCAGGTGTTCAGTGGGCAATGATGGACATTAATACATGTTTCGGTTTGAAAAGATTTTTGTATTGGTTTAGAATAGCCTTAGTTCCACCTATCCAAAATTGGTGGGTTTTTGAGGCACGGGTCTTCCCGTGCTTGGAAAAACCGCCACACGCTTACACCTACAGTAGTTCCCCGTATACCCCGCCGTGGCCCAAAACCCGATCAGAAAATTTTCTAAGTCCAACGACGATGTCAACTTTCATACCCAATAATAGGGATAAGAGGTATGGCGTTAACCTTCATTGATCAGCGGTTGAAAACGCGTTTTGCGGTTTCCCGCAAGCTCGATTATGCATTCTCTTTTCAGACGACCATGTCTGAAGACGTAACCTTATTATTTTGGTGACTCCAGGTAATGATGATGTAACAGTCTGCTTTTTGTATACCAGCTAGGCCTATAGACCCTGTACAAAACTGTAGTTACCGATGATTTACACGATGACGTTTATGAGGGTTGTGATGTTTGGTTTGGGGATAAGCTTGCTTTAGTCGGGCGTAGCGAGCTTTATGGTCGGGGAACACTACTCTTTCGCCAATTTTGGCCCCCAGAAAACTCATGAAAAACACACATTTCTTAACCGCCTGGGGGATTTGCCCCCCCCCGTCCCGTCTAGCCACGCCCCTGTTGGTTCTAGTGTATCGTCGACTTCAGTGTGGTTGAATGGAGTCTACATCACTTCACACCCCCCTGCCCCATTTGCACTGCTGAGGCCCTGACCTTGGGCACTTTGGGCCGATTTCACAAAGGGTGTAACTTTGTCAAATGCGTGGTGGAAGTGCGTGCATTTAGTGAAATTACACGTGTCCAAGCCTTAAACGCCCTTTGTGAAATCGGCCGTTTGAATCCAGTAAAAATTCCCTTCGGACAGCAACTCAGACATGCCAATGCATGGGACAATTTGGTCATGCACATGCACAAAATCGTTCAGTTTGGAGAACCAACAAGATGATGTAACAATGTAAAGGCGCAGCCATAATCGACCGCAATCCGCCAGCTCTGGGAGTAACGCATGAAACTGATCGCAGGTTTCCAAGGCGTGAATGTGCACACACATTGTAACTGATCATAGTCGTCGTAAAATCCGGACCGAGTATGAACCAACCCTATAAGCGTGCCCCTCGGTTTACCACAAGTAATGCATCGGTGCGTCCACTAGGCCTGGTGATCATGGCTATTGTTCGGGTATGAATTGACATCGTCGTTGGACTTAGAAAATTTTCTGCTCGGGTTTTGGTCACGGCGGGGTATACGGGGAACTACTGTATTTTAGCACATTTCATTAAATCTAAACTCGGCGAGAGAGGTCGCACTTGCGGCTCAAATTTCGCAGGGTTTTGGTTTATAGCGCGTGCGCAATACGCAACAAACTTACCGCGCCATCTGCCGCCGGGTTTGATGCCTAGTAATTGCCGAGTTTATTGCGATTACACCAATCTAAAAGCCCGGGTGACACACGTGTTTGAATTAGACCCGGCGATTTCGACGGGTCTAATAAACACGGGGTTTTCAAACACGGGTCTATGAGACACGGCAAAAAATAGGTGTACGGGCACGAAACGTGGGGGTTTGGTGGGTTTGGGATAGGTGGAACTAACAGCTAATATCATCAAATATCGATCGTGTAATGATTACAATTTTTCAGACTATTGTAAAAATGCGAAAACAAGAAGAAAGACATCGGGTGAAAATGCATTTATGAATGATTATTCACCGAAGGAGAGTTTAAACGTGTTTCTGAGTTGACTCAATGTATTTTTCAGTGCAGCACATCAATGTATAAATCAGTTAAAGCAGGATTCACTCAAAGCGACTCAGGGGCGGGATATTTCGCAAATAACGTGGTTTTGGGATGTCCTACATCGGACGATGTCCAAAAACGATTTGAGGAATCGCGAAATACTCAAGTATCATGATTATGAACACGAGTTTGTCGGTCCAACCACTCATTGATAGCCAGAAGTCCCCAACTTACCTCTGTCGTTTTGCATATTTGCTTTGGATGTCTTGTATTTCTAAACAAGTGAATTCTCATTTCTACTGAAGCTTTTGCTGGTTCCATTTGAAAGTCCATTCCATCGGTACAGTGATATAAATCACGTAATGTCTGTGAATAATTTATAAAAATTAGAGTTTTCGCCGCCGCCCGAATAGACCTACGACTACTTTAAAGCTGAACTGCATGAACAAAAAGCCCTCATGCGACGAGCAAGAGAATTGCAAACGCCCTGCAAACACCCCAAAAGAAGGCTCAGAACAGGATAGACGTCGAACTGTCGGTAAGAATATTTAATTGATTACGGTAATTATGGCCAAAGGAATAAAATAAGAATTGTCCATGTAATGATATATGATGAGGTTGATGTACGTCAAATGAGTGTTGTATTGTTTTTTGAATGCATAAATGTTTTCAACTGGTGCTTGGATAACACCATAAATGTCAACAAGAAGTGAATACTATAGAATAGTGACCAACTGTAGCCTCTGATTCGTAAAGAACATAATGCCGTCCACCTGCAGACGTCACTGGACGGCATCTCTCGATGTTGCTCCATTGACAGTCCCAGGGTGAATACCGTGGCGCCACCAAATAGCTTGGTAGTCTATCATGTTCTGGAGGTTTTTGAAAGTGCCTTATGGTTGTTTGCATTTCTCTTGACCACCACCGTGGCGTGGTGGTCTGTTTTCAAAGCTGGAATCTCCTGTTTTTGTTCATGCAGTTCAGTTTTAACGACGCTCGCCGCAACCAGCACGCTTGGCACAGGTCAGCCAACTTTAGGGCCCATATTTTCAAAGTTAACGCTAAAATGCATTTTAGTCCAGCACTTGCATGCTTATAGGCAATAGGAAATCCCCTACTTGGCAGCAATAGTGCTGTGTGTTTGAGATTTTAAAAGCTGGAGGATATATTACTGACGTCGTGCTAATCATGTTTACCATTTAAATCTTATTTTAAAAAAATGTCTTGGGATCAGTTGTAAATAATCCGCCGGATAATGTCTAAAATGACGCACTTTTCATTTCTTATGCGCTTTATTTTTGCCATGGCCTTCTTCTGTGGCATGTTTTTCACCAATGTTAACGAAACCAGTCGGAGAAAAGGTAAGTGGAAACATTTTATCAATAAACGATGAGGTCCATGTGCGAGTACATGTAGTTAGGCCTACTTATACATTGGTGGACAGAAATATCAGGACAGTGGCCAATTTTAAGTTTGATGTTAGTTTCCGCCTGTTGAATGTATTGAAGTCATCTTGTGTTCATATATTGTGGGAACGGCCGTTCTTTCCCCTTGCTACAATTTTAGTGAATTACATGGTCAGTGGCAATTATGGAATGAGATTAATGACAATAAGGCAATTCTCGCCCTTATTCATCAAAGGCGTTTACAAATACTCGTTTTTCTTCGTTTTTCTTAGGAATAAAGCGTTTAATTACTCATGCTTCATGATACACTTGTGTTACATAACATGTCTGACCAGTTACGTCATAACACGACACGTGTTTAAATCACTTGAAATTAAAACAACATGAACAGTCCACATTGGAAGTGCAGAAATGAAAGTTAAAACGTGATTAAAAATGTGTTCTAGATTTTATTCAAGCCAAAACATATCATCTTCTTCTGATTCTTAACAGGCAGAAACTTACATCAAACTTCAAGTTGGACACTGTCCTGATATTTCTGTCCACCAGTGTAGGTAGAGGTGATGCTCCTGGCAATATTGTTACTGCAATAAAAGCAAAGAAAGTGGCTCTTCATCGAGCGTGGCTTGATAAACAATAAGCAAAATGTGGCTCAAATGCCGAATGTATTAGATCTGAGTCAACCAGGCCAATTTGACATTGACCAATTAGATTTATCTTCCAAATATGGAGGCGAAAATGGCGGATTCGGTTTCAGGCGCAATGGTTCAACGACCGAAAAAAATGCGAGAAGGACCTATATACAGCTCCTCTGGCGATTTTGAAAGTGCTCTGCAGGAATAGGAAGACGATCATTTATGTGTCTTTATTCAAACAAACTAAGAGAACTGTGCGACCTTCGAGCTAAAGCGTACAAACGAAGTCCGGGCTTCTCCTGCGTAGACTACAAAAAGGCGGGCGTAGGTAAGCCTGGGTGTACGAAGTCCGGACTTCTTTAGCCCGAATGTGATGAGTGGGTCCAGATCAAGTCCGGACTTGACCCGGACTCTTTCAGGTATAAGCGCAATTATCTTAGTTCTAGACCCGGAGACAGAGATGGCATTGCGATAATTACACGTTTTATACAGTACATTGAGTGACCGGCGGATGTGACCTTCAAATTCACCTGCGATCACTGGGTTTCGTACTAACTGGATTTGTGGTTTAAGTGCTCTGTTGGAGAAACCTGGGGTAGTATGCATAAAACATCTTAAGTGTAAAATTTCCCTTTTGTTTGGAACAATAGTTTAAGGGAGATTTCACACTTAAGATGTTTTTTTATGCATACGGCCCCTGGACTTCCTCTGAATCCGGACCAAATGAAACCCGGACTTCTGTTTGTAGTATAAGTACAGCTAATATGGTATTCATAAGGAGACGTGTCTTTATCGCCAGCTCGACGAACAAGGTTCGATTTGAAGCCTGCTTGTTAAGCTAGCTCGATAAATAAGCTGAATCTACCTCCTGCTCATCGAGCGGCTCGACAAACAAGCCCAAAAAAATAGTGCTTACTTATGGAGCGGTCGATGAATAATCCAGGTGTAATGTATGAGAATGCCCCCCGTATGACAATGCCCGCTTTATTGTTCGGCGGACACTCAAATACTGAAAGACATGTTGATCAGTGCCTCCCCCATTGTCACGTCGCGGGTTATTCCGTCAATTTTTTGTTGGGAGGCACTGGCAAACGGGGGGCAGTGAAAAACATTACACCGGTCGTTAGCAAAATAAATATTTGGCTTGAAAGATTGGCATGTAGCTCTAGTATAAGAATGTCAAAATCTGTAAGAATGTCTTCGGCTAAATCATTTAATACATGTAAATTTCCATAATTACATGTATTAAGTTTCCATATTATGGAAATTTACATGTACTACCATGTGAATGATTCAGCTATGGCATTCTTTTTTATTCTGTATTCTATGTTCTATATTCTACATGTATTCTATTCTAATTATATCTCCAGTATTTGTGACCTCTTGTATAACATAAAACTGTTTGGGTTCGGAGATTGTTTTGACTACTCGCAGGGTGCTGAGGGTCGCCTCTTTAACATAGGTAATTGAACCACCTTTTTGACTGGCGATTGATGCGTAATGCGAATCCGGTAGGAAACTATGTCTGTCACCTTAGAAACCAGTTATTATTTTTAAATTCTATATTCTATATTCTGTATTCTATAAGATTAATGTTATTCCGAGCCACTGTCAATGATGACGAATGCGATATACATGTATTACAATGTAGGATAGTATGTCAGGTGTGAACGAAAATGAGACGAACAAAATCATTCTTTTTCATTTTCAGCTTACATCGCATTTAGATTTGATGGCAACGACCGGCATCTACGGTATACTAGTATATTTGTAATTCGTTTGTGAATGATATAAACGGAACAACGAGTCATCAGTTCTACAGCAACATGTCTGTACAAAATGCATCAAATATAGATGTAGGACACTGTAAAATCAAATGGACTGCTTTGTAGCAGTTTTAATTTTTAGTCACTAGCTGCATATCACTTGTTTCATTAGACCATTTGTGACCTGTCACAGGAAAACTAGGCACATGTCGCTCAGAAGGTTGAGCCTCAACGAACTAAGACGACACCTGGAGAGAATGAAAAGAAATAGACTGTTTCAGATTTCACAATTGACAGACAATAGTGAAACTGACAAACATTCGGTCTCAACCTGCCAAACCAGCGACTGACATGCACCTGGCTTTGCTGTGACGGGTTATATTTGTCATTTGTTCTTCTGGTACATTCTCCCAGGTGAACACATGGTCCATGGACCATTTCCTTAGTGCGAAATTAACGCTCAGACAGAGGGTATCGATTACACCTCATTCAATATTTTTTAACCAGATCATGAATTGATTACGACTTTGTCACGGCCCGATGTGAAAAGTCTATGAGGAAATACCGTATACAGTCTGGATTGGACGGGTGCCGTATTCGGAATGAAAAGGGTTTTTCAACCTACTTTTTGTGAGGGTGGCCACCCTACCTTGGCATGTTACCACCCTACCTTAGAAGTAGCCACTCTACCTTGCAGTCCAATTGTGTGTAATGGTTTTCTATTACACCCCCTACCTTAAATTGGTGACCACCCTATCTTAATTTGCAAAGTAATGGGAAAACCTGGGATTTGAAGGGCACCACCCTACCTTAAGAAATCCTGCGGAGAACCCAATGTACAACGGAGACTTTATATATTTTTTATCATATATAGACTTCTATAGAAGGGTCCCACTGACGACTTTTGCCCACGACAAGGGGCGAATCTGAAGCCTGCGATATTCCCTCGACAAGCTGCGATGTTTAGAATATTCTTAAGGGCTCCGCACACTAGCGATTTTTTGAGCGATTTTCTGGGCGATCGGCCTTGCGACCAGGCCAGCGACTCAACATTTTTACCTTTTGGTCTCCTCTTTGCGGCAGATTGTTACGCGACTAAATTACACAATTTGGTCGCGCGGTAAGTCCCTCCGACTGCTCTGTACATAATCGCTTCAGTGATCGCTTCGTTGCAAACACATTCACTTGCCGACTACATGAGCGACCAAGAAAGACCTGTGCGTGTTGAGCACGTGCACATTGTCAGGTGACCGGTGGCCAGTTTTACCGTCGGAAATAGTGGACAGAAGGACAATGCAAGACAGCGGCAACCAAGCGACCGAAAGTTCAACATGTTGAACTTTTGGTCGCTTGGCCCAGTCCACTGCTACTGCGACCGTCTCCAGCAAAATAGTCGCCCCTTTGCGGATCGTCCTAGGAAATTGTTACGTGCGACATAGCTCAGCGACTTCACAGGCGATTATCGCCTGCGACGTCGTAAGTCGACAGTCGCCTCGCTGGTCGCCTCAATTTAGTCGCTAGTGTGCGGAGCCCTTTGTTCCGCATAGGTGAAATTCGAACGTACGCAGTCGTTGATTGGTCGCGAGCTTCGATAAGCCAGTAGCATGTTGGCATCGCCAATCCGTAGGTAGGCTTATTCGTTACTTGTCGAAAACTGTCGAAGCTGTCGAAGCCTACCGCCAACGCGCGTTGTCAACTGGTCGCTGATTGGTTGGGCTTAAGTTTTGTAAAGCCTAATCTTAGGCCGACTTCGATTGTAACTCGACAACTTACTCGAGTTGAAAATCTGCCACCGGTTATGACGTCAAAAAACCAAAATGCGCATGCCTACCCGGGTTCCGATTCGAATTGTATAATTAGCGGAATCGTTCTTGTTGTCAGTTCAGTACGTGTATTTCCAATGTGGCCGTTCACATCAATTTTTTAGCAGGCGTTTTAAATTGACAAAAATCAGCTATAATCAGCTCATAGGGCAAATGAAATGATGATATGAAAATAATGACTATTCACCAGTAACTCCTGTGGCTATGGTTGCAATGTTTATGCCTTGGCCCGAGTACCCAAAGATGATCAGGCCATCATCATCACCATTTACTGCGTGGTTGTTCACAAAACCGAGGGCAAAAGTGCTCTTGTCCACTTATTTCTGGCAAGAACAACGATTTTTGACTATTATTTATTCCATTTTTGGAAAAAAATATCCCGCGTCCGATTCACATGCCGCCATTTTGGACGAGTAAGTTTTTCGCTACCCTCGATTGGTCGTGGGTTGGTCGGTCCGGGTAGATTCGACGCCATCTTTGTTGCAAAATTAGGCAACTCCGGTAGATTTTGCAATTCGTTTGTAACTCGGGTCGCCCGAGCTCAACTCGAGTTACAATCGAAGTCAGCCTTAAAGTGTTTTTCACATTGAACTGGCCAAAGGTACTTGTTGAACTCAGGAATGTGACCAGATCACATTTACCAAGAGGTAGTGGTGTTGCACAACACTGACTTGAAAACAGATTATAGCTCTTTCATGGTGTCAGCCAAAGCTGGTCAGCCATGACACCGGCTGCCACAAGGTTGTGTAACATTATTATTTGTGATCATGCCATTACAGTTTAGTGACAAGAGGTCAGCCAAGTACCTTTGGCCAATTCAATGTGAAAAACACTATACATGTAATTGATTCAGGGTCGTTGGTGGCGCCAGGTATAAACGGTCATTAGCATTCGGCCATGTCCTTGTCTTGAATCGTAAGGAAAACTTGGCTTTATATTTCCCGATTTTGCGCAACATATTTTACACAAAAAACATCTCGATCGTAATCTACTGGTGGATGAAGACGTCTCCGAATTTACCTGCGGTCTGTCAGATCATTATCGCACAAAGTAATCGAAGTCATGTGTCTTTCAAGCAAACGTCAGGCAGCCGGCTAACTTTCTGCTCGTACACTGAATGGGAAAGAAGGTGTGATTATTTCCATAAAAAAACTCGCGCTCCTGTCAGATGACAGTATACTGTGGTTACAATCAATGAAAGGGCGACAGCTATAATGAAGTTTAAAGCGAAGATATTCTCAAACGGAAAGGCCTTATCCCAGGACACTAATTTCTACCTTGGCCTACCGGTCAAGTTAAAATCCAATAAACAAGCCATTCTTTGGGCTGGTAAAAGATGTGCAGTTTCACACTTTGCCGTATTTGACTATGAGTTAACCCAAGAGGACGTTCTTGCACTGGATGCGAAGATTGGTAAGGACAATAGGGAGTTTGAGATCAGCAACTTATCACGGATCCTTATACGTATACGGATCAAAATGTAGGCTACACAAAATTTGTCCTCGTTGTCCAGAAATCTATCCGTATACGTATAAGGATCCGTGATAAGTCGCGGATCTCAAACTCCCTATTTTTACGAAGTCAAAACGTACCGGACAAGTACATCTACATAATGAAGTTAGAAGTTTAGGTGTAGGCCTACGTCCACAAATAGACCATGCAGAAAGTGCTAAGGTAGGGTCGACGGATTGCAATGAAATTTGGTGTGTAATTACCCCCTGGTGAGGGATAAAAGCAGGTAAAATATTGGCCCAATCAGTTGGCTGGTTGGGGAGTATATAGCAAGTGTGTTTTTATAGGGGCCAAAGTAGGCATTTATAATTAAGTAGAAATGAAAGTAGGTAACACCGTCTTTTAAATCAACTATTATTGAGACAAGCTTTCGACCCTATCGGGCCTTCATCAGGTCTGAGGAAAATCATGACAACAGGAGTATTATGGTGAAAATTACAGCGACAATACACAATAGTTGCTGAACATTAATTGGGAGCAACTCGTCAGCGGCCATATGAGCCTTGTTGGTGTCCCTGACCACAAAGTATGAAATACTGTATAATTTAATATTTTTTGTGTTGGTCAAATAAATTATATCAATTATATCATATACTGTGTATTGTGTATTGTCGCTGTAATTTTCACCATATATACTACTGTTGTCATGAATTTCCTCAGACCTGATGAAGGCCCGATAGGGTCGAAAGCTTGTCTCAATATAACCAAGTTGATTTAAAAGACTGTTACCTACTTTCATTTCTACTCATTCATTCAAGGATCAACACGGCTACCTCGATAACAATTTATAATTAAGATTCTGTAAGCCTCTGCAGGGTCCTGGGTGACAAAATTGGTCTGAAATTGTAGGCAATGAGACTTGCCCAAAGCCCCACGCCCAGTTGGATTCGAACCCGGGACCCTCTGACCACGAGTCGGAGACCCGAACCACTACACCCATAATGAAGTCCATGATTCTTACTGATATATTCCTGACATGGTGCGATGTCCCCCGAAGATACTCCTCCAATGTAAAGCTGAGGCGATATCCCAATTTTGTTTCTTTGCAAAATTTTCAGACTTAAGTTGCGAGTTTTTCATTATATTCACTTTCGACTTGATTCGACGCAGGAAAAAGAGCAAAAGGTAATGCAGATACAAATAAATTCAGGGCCGTATGTAGCACTTTGGTCCGGGGGGGGGGGCAAAAGCTTCTCGGGGGGGGGGGGGCAGAAAACCTTTCCTGCCCAAAATCCGCATGAAAAGCCTGTCCCCGCTAAATACGGCCCTGAAATTGCGTTAGCAGCAAGAAATTCCATACATGTTTACGGTGGCCTACGTCGTTTGCGGATATAGAGATGTTAGCGGTCATTGAACGTGACGAAATTTGATGTTTACGATGATATTCCTAAATCTCAATGTTCGGGCACTTGGCATAGAGGTGTTAAGTGTGCATTACCAAGTCTTCGCTTATCGTCAGATTTGAAGACAGGTTTGTAACACACGACACCGTGTCGTGACAATCTACAAGACTCTTCCCGTTCATCTCTCCCTACTATACTGTATGCCCTCGCCTATAAGATCCTAAGCTGGACAATACCGGAATTGTAATACCGCCCAGGACGGAGACACAACCGAATTCGTCCATTAAGAAAATGGCGCTCGCCATGGAGGGGGACAGACCGAAATGTCACCCCGAGAAAATATTGTTGACCGAGGCCGCTGAGGTCAACAATGTTTTTTCGAGGGGTGACATTTCGGTCTGTCCCCCGACATGAAAGGGTGCCATTTTCTATATCGTACCGGTGTACACGTGTGTCACAACCCGTCTCTGCGGCTGTGCCCGGCGGCGGCGGAATGCGTGAAGACGACATTGTCAACCACGATTTGAAGAAAAAAAAATCCTTGCTAAAAAGCTGTGCTAGTCTAGGCCTATGTGAGTTAAATGACAAAGGAAAGGGGGTAATATTCTTCCAAATGTGACATAGTACATGTATGATTCTGTTAGGCTACATTGCGCAACAGTATTGTTAAGCTTGTAAGTCCACTCCACGTGCGTAGTGCTGCTGCGATTGAACTTGGCAGCCTTTGGCGCTGAGGTTGCAGTACACAGTTAGCTTTGTATCGGTCCGCACCATACGATAGTGCGTATAAAAAAGTCGATTTCTTTTGATTGAGATGTGGCAGGTGTGTAGGCGCAACTGTTATGAGTTTGTCGTCGGTTGCTTCGAAACTCACGGGGTTTGTAGAAAAGATTGAATATTTTATCACTAAACAAACGGCATCAAAATCCGTTGAGTTTGAGGAAGGTTATGAGGGCTGGAAGTGGGAAACTCTGGATTCTCCAGTGAGACGTTTATAGTTTCTTTTATTAGTTTATGCTATTACATAATTACGATATTTTCAAATTTCCAAAATTTTGATGCAGAAATATGACCAACAAGATGTACTTTCATATGCAACAAACCGTGTTTAAATTGGCCCAGTAGTATTTGAAATATTCAAAGTATCAAGTGTAGATAAACTAATGTCCATGACTGTACAAGGCACCACACCTTTTCCATCAGGGCCAAAGCCATAGCATTATTGGCCCTGGTAAGTACCGGTATGGAAGAGGCCATCTCAAGCTACTCATGTTCCTCACTTGGATGGGGTCTTTTAAAGTCCGGCAACATCTAACTACGACCCAATGGAATGCGGATGTCATGTAATGTGGTAGAGCTTTGTGGTTTTTAATCATGCCTGTCGACCATTTGTGGTCATTTCCCGATTGTTCGCGCTCTGCACCGGTTATTCAAGAGCCGCGTGTGATTAAAGGTCCGTAGAAAATCCACCTATCAATTTCCTAACTTCCGCATTCTACTGGGTCATAGTTATGTTGCCGGACTTTACTTGCCCTTGCAAAGGCACAAGGTACAAGGCACCAGAGCTTTACTGTCCCATGTGACGGACTTAAGAGCCAGGGATGAAAATATCCCATATATGACCTGCTTCTGCAAAGGTAGGTGCTTGTTGCAACCGAGGAAAGGGTTAACAGCCTTATAACACAATAGCTGAAATGTACATGTACATCTCAGCAGTGACAAAAGTAGTGGACAGCAGTGATAATAGTTGAGTAAACAGATGACCAATGATGATCACTTGCGACAAGTGCCTACTTTTGCTGGAGCGGGTTACAAATACACAACTTACCAACGTAAAGGAAAACTTTTGAAGAAATAAACAGCCTTACCTGAAAAATATAAGAAGAAACTATGTGAGATTTTAGAATTTACAATTTCACAATCGCTTTGTCCCTTATACAAATTTATCAAAATAACTCAATCATCTAATATACCCTAAACGAAAGTGACATACCAACAATATCTATGCTGACGTCAGTGTCGTGGTCCAGCGCCTCCTGACATCATCCAGCATCTTCCTCATCAGATACTATCTCATTCAATCACCATCATCATCAATCATTCTTAGGGGAAAAAGCGAGGGTTGCAGTCGGCCAAATTATATTTACAACACGAAGAAGATGATATACACTTCATGTGTGCATGTTATTATTGTGGTCACTTACGACTTTGATTGTTTCTCTGTGTGCCCTATTGTCAAGTCGCCGCTTATTCCGTCAGACAATAGTAGGGCAACACTCACAGATGGGGAACATTCCAAAACGCTACCCTGGCCATTGTTACAGTAATATAATCAGTCGCAGGCAGTTTACATGAGTTTATGACTCTTCTGTTCAGCCAGCAGCACACCAAGCGATATCGCTAACGATCTAATCGCCAGCCAGCAAAACCCGTCGTTGACGCCAAGTGTGCGCTGGACAGCGATGCATGGAATCTTCTCGCCAGCAATACTTGCCCAATATCAAACAATACCAAAGCCGATATCCCGGGCCGATATCGCCTCTGTGGTGGCTGGCAATCAGCGCCGATCGCACAGAAAGTCCTACAGTGCTTTCGGTGCCTATCGGCAGTTTTTTTAATGGGAAAATTTGTTACAACTAACTGCCGATAGGTGCTGGTAGCACTATCGGACTTTCTGTGCGGTCGGCCCAGATTGCTTGTGATATTGCCTGGTGTGCTGGTGGGTTTAGGGTTATGATCAAAATGTCAGCAGGCGAAAATATGATTAAAGCATGGCGCACACCTGAGACCAAAATCAGGCGACCACCGACGAGACTGGCGACCACGACGTCGCAGGCAACCATCGCATGCGAGGTCGCTCGCCGACCACACTTGCAACCATTTCAGTGAAACATCCCCAAATGACTGATGACTTCCGGAAGCGACTGAAGTCGCCGACTATTGTGGCGTTGCATTGGAATTGTTTGCGGACGAAAGTTTCATCATTTTTGTAGCGGTCGACTAGTTGCAAAGTAAGCCGGCCTTTGCAACCGAAAATTAAACATGTTGAATTTTTGGTCTCTTGATGCAATCGAATTTCTTTGGTCTCCGTTTTGGCCATTGAAACCGGTCATTCAGATCGCCCAGTGCAACAATCTCCCGCAAACAATGTAACGACCACTTAAGCGATCAGATATGAGACGAGATTCGATTAATCGGGCGACCACAGCGACTGGTCGCGTGGTGCAACGATCTGCCGCAGACTTTTAGTGATAAATGCTGCAAACCTCCAGTCGCTCTAGCAGTCAGAAGGGCAGTCTCCTGAAAAATCCCAGGTGTGCACCATGCTTAACCCCAACAGATGGATGCTGCTTTTTTGGGACACCAGCCAAATATAGGATGCTTTACCATGCATAGTCACTTCATTAGACACCAAAAATCAGGCTGCAGCGGAGGAAATATCAATTTAATGCCGAATCACGCCAAATGTGCCGGAATATCAATCACTCCGGCCGTGCAACAATGTAATTAACGTGAAGAGATGACCGCTAGATCTGAGGTCAGTGGCTCCGGCTGGCTGGTAAACAATTTTGGCATGAAAATGTACTGAGAATATAGGGCCATTTAGACAGCAGGAGAAAGACCACCTGCGATCCGATCGAATCGGAATGCGGCTCTAAGTTTCCACGTCTAAACAGGCCCGTAGGAGCCGGGGGGGGGGGGCCGGGGAGTCCTGGCCCCCCCCCCCCAGTTTTTTGCCAAAAAATACCTTGGCCCAAATGTCCATTTTATATGTCCATATTTTTGCTCTCAGATCCCAGGAAAATGCATCTAAAGCACTTTTTAATTGTCAAATTTTTCGGGGG
>NMRB01001052.1:26632-77274 GCA_002633025.1 Notospermus geniculatus | reverse complement strand
GAAGGTATCCCTCTAGTACACATTTATGCAAGGTATGAAATGGCTAGGTGAGAAAACGACGACACATGCCAAGTTCGTAACTTTTGTCGAACTTTGACCTCTGTGACCTTGAAAAGTAGGTCAAATCAAAAACCCGGGTATTATGTTATGTATCGTCATCAGATATACCTATGATAAAAATTTGGTGACGATCCGTCCATTCGTTCAGGAGAAATAGCACTTTTTCTGTTTTCACATTTAGCCCCCTATTGGCCAAACCTTGAATCGAATGACGCTGAATATCGAAAGGAAACAACGCCTACTTACAGGCAACATGTCCCAAAAATTTCAAAAGAAAATCTCGAGTCGTTTTTAAGTTATCAGTCGGAAACGAGAAAAGCGACCGCCCGGACGCCCGACCGCCCGGACGCCCGCCACTTTCGGTAATTTAATAACCAGGACTTTCTTCGAAAACCTGGTTAAAAATGAAACGGCCCCAACTATCGTCAGAATGACGTCATTGTGATCCGAGGCCTGACAGCCTGGGGAATACCAATATGTCCGCCGGTGGCGCTGCTCCGTTGATCAGCTGATTTGGGATGTGCCTTACACCCCAGTGCGCTTTATTTATGGATTTGGTAAGGGCTTCCAGGGGGTGCGGCTTATTACCCGGTGCATTTTGTACGCCAATAAATACGTCCAATGACACCTACTATATATAGGGCCCCTACGTACCATAAATTGTGGACCATGTTTACACAGCGTCACTGACGTCGCAATGCATCAGCATGTGTTGGATGCACTACGGCGTCACGTCACTCATGTAAACATGGGTCGCAAAATTTGGTACACATCTATAGACAAATCCCAAATTGACGAAAACGAGAAAGATCTGCGCACTTCCGCCGAAATGGCAAACAGAACCTCGGTGTGAAACCATCTGACACTGAATGACTTGACGCAGAAAACCCTACGACCATGTGACGACAGTGAGTTCGATGACGTTGCGTCAGACTCGACCATTGCTGAATCATCGATTGCGTCACGTCAGCTGGTTTCAGGTCGAGGTTCTGTTTACAATTTCGGTGGTAGTAGTTCGCAGATCTGGGAATTTGGGATTTGTCTATAGAGGCTATGGACATGATGTCATCAGCCAGCGTGACGCCATGTTGGATGGAACTGCGCAGCGCATGTGACGGTGTTTGGCTGCGCAGTACCATCCAGCGTAGCGTCATATAGTCCAGTAGCTGAGGGGGTTTTCGTAGAAAAATTTTGTCCCCTAAGTTACTCTTCATATTATTGAAGTCCACCATCTAGGGTGTCAGAAAATTTTGGTTAGCCTTTTGGGAACCCGGCAATAACTGAGAAAATCATGATCATTTGTTGGGAGTTGGCGGCAAAACTGAGGCTCCGATTTTGGGGTAGGGGAAATACAAATGGGAATATCTTGGTAGCCTGTAGGGGTAGAATGATGATTGACCACTCAAAATATTTGTATTTATGAGCTCTTTCATTTCATATGCCAATATTTAGGTTTTGCACATTAATTAGGTCACCAGAGGTCAAAAGGTCACAAATTTTCGGACCTGCCCAAAATCCAGACAAGACTCCTGTAACAGTCCAGCAAGTGCAAATTATCAGCTGAATATCAACTTTCTCAACTGGAAATTGTTAATTAGGCATCTCAACATCAATTTAACCCCACCTTATGCAACCATACCCAAATGTGAATAACTGACAGGAAACGAAAATGGGTGTTTCAAAAAATTTACATAAATCGAAGGTCAAAAATTCGAATACAAATAACTCAGCAACTACTAAAGCTATGGTAATAAATTTGGTGTCTTTCCTGAGGTTTTTTGGGTCAAGGAATCATTTAAGACCATTGCCAATGTCGGTAGTATATTATGTAACTGTAAATCCAAGATGGCCGCCGTTATATGAAATCAGTCATAACTTCCTACATATTTACCATACGCTGAAAATTTTGGTGTTAAATCCAATATGGCGTCCAAGATGGCTGCCGTTACATGAACCTGGTCATAACTTCTTTCATATTGAACATAGGCTGATAATTTTAGTGTCTGGACATAGGTTTTGTGGGTCAAGGAATCCATTGAAACCAAATAGAAGGTTGATTAGTCATTATTCATTTCACAGGTTGTGACATTTTACCTGTTTCTAGCCACACTCCCTACATGAGAAATACTCCTATCATTCTAATTGTTGACAATATAGTTCTTTGAACACAGTCAGTTCTTTGAACACAGTTAATTCATCAAAACAAATTTGCTCTTTTATGTCAACAGCCTGTATCATAGCAAGCTCAAAATATCATGCAGTTCAGTTTATTATTAAAAGTACGTTTAAATCATCTGGACCCCGATGGGAGGAACCTTTGGTTGTCAGGCAGCCTTGGTATTGTTGGTGAAGTCTGGCTATTGAAATGGCCGGACACTTCCAGCCAATCCCATGCACCACAATTTTGACTGAAAATTACATTTTCCTGGAAATATTGTGGATTGTGGTTTATTTCAAAATGGGGTTCCACGGTGAAGCAGATCATGTGAGAATATACGCGTGGGTTTGAACCTAAAGTACACAGATGCCACCTATTATTCATAACGATTCAAGGTGTGATTTGCTGTCAGTTGCTTGGAGAACCGCATCTCTCGATCAATGAGGTTCTATAGGAGTCACCTCTGCTCTAAAAGTCATCATGTGACCAAATGGCGCTCCCCATTGAGCAGTAGTGCCTATGCCTGTGTTCAGTTTCGAATCAAGGCTTAGTTGCATGTTCTATTTTGAACCAAGGTTTATCTGGTTAGAAAACAATGTGCCTTGGACCGTTTAGAGTAAACCCTAAATTCGTTGTTGTCCGGTTACTTGGGGTTTCACTGACATACGCCCATCGTGGTCCTGATGATTCAAACATACTTTTAGTACAGCTGCAAGCGCGAGTTCTGCATGGTGTGGCACTCTTGCACCCATATATGAGACGCATGATATACTCGGGAACGATTTCTGTATTCTCCAGGCGATATGTTGACTTGAGCATTTTTATCTTTGAGTCCTTTGTCCAGCTAAAGAAATCTGGATCCATT
Organism: Notospermus geniculatus; assembly: GCA_002633025.1. Classification (NCBI taxonomy): domain Eukaryota; kingdom Metazoa; phylum Nemertea; class Pilidiophora; order Heteronemertea; family Lineidae; genus Notospermus; species Notospermus geniculatus. The sequence continues at coordinate 74,191 of NMRB01001052.1, read as the reverse complement.
TCTGGTGGATTGTTTTCTTCCAATAAACGCCACACAGTGGCTTGGTGATGGGCCCAATCATTCTCCACAAACATGACAAATGGCTGATTGTTGGAGAAAGACTACGGGCCGTATTTACGAAGCGCGATTAGGCCAACACGCGTGTAAATTCACAGTTATTCGGGTTAAGGTCCTAGAAAACCATTGTGTTGCTACCTTGTTCGCTGCTTGATCGGCAGCGTTTACCCACAGGATAACCACACGCGGTTAACATTCCTGCGTTTACGTGCAGAAGGATCGAAGGAAAGAGCTGAATGACTCTAAACAAGGCCTGTGGGTTGTTCAAATTTTTCTTTTGTCCTCCTGCAGTTAGACAATGGAAAGTTAACCGCTGGTGATTATCCTACGGGTAAACGTTGCCGATCAATCAGCGTACAAGGTACATGTATAGCAACACAATGGTTTTCTAGGCCCTTACCCTGAATGACTACGAATTTACACGCGTGTTGACCTAATCGCGCTTTGTTAAGGTGGCGGTGGAGTTAGTAAACGCATAAATTGAGGTCCGTTTTGAAATTTAATTGCATAAATGTGTTACGACCGTAGTTTATTTTGCCAACGAAATTTGTGAGTTTATGTTTTGTTGCAGATCTCCGAATTGAAAAACTGCACCATAATTAACTGATTATGTAACCTTATTCATGAACAATGCAAGTCCGAGATGAAGTTTTTCAGAGGCGATAACGGGTACAGCCGGCTCCAGATGACCGGATTTTAGGTAGTGATGGATGCAGCATGGCGAGGTCTATGGTCGTTCATGGCCCGATTTTTCAAAATTGAAATAACTATTTAGCAATTGCTTAATTAGTGGCCTGAAAAAGGTCAAAACAGAAAATTGAATGATTTTTGCTGTTTTCCTCTGAAATTCAAAAATCGGGGCTGGAACGGCCTTAGAAGAAGTTTTTTCCAGATCATATTCGAAATCAGATTGATCATCGACCCACGCACAGAAAAGAAATCACTCGTGAAAATTTGTAAGAAAGTCCGCAACTTTCCCCGCCAGCCCTTTGTTATGGTAATGAAGAACGCGTGTGGAGTTGGTCACGTTCGGATAAAGCCTGTTCAAAAATCATCGACGACAGAGCTGTTGTTAGGGAACGGCGTGGCCTAATGGAAAGGCGTCGGAAGAGGTATTGCACAATACCATCCAGGGCCCAACATGCCTAAGAAGTATACTTAGCAAATATTGAAACAGGCTATGATTGTGAGTGACTGCGGTTGAGGGCATGAATAAATTCATTCAAATCATTTCCATGTTCAGCGGGAAAATACGCCGGGCTTGTCACCACCACAGCGCAGCTGCACTATAGTAATAAACTGAACTGCACGATATTTTGTGTTTCTTATGGTACAGGATGCTGCCAGAAAAGAGCAAATTTGTTTCTAATTATTCTTTAACTGTTCAAAGAACTGACTGTGTTCAAAGGGAGAACTAGTATTGTCTACAATTAGAATAAAGGAATATTTCTCATGACCATGCAGGGAGTGTGGTTAGAAACAGGCAAATAGAATTGACTACATTACACTTTGGCCTATACTCGTGGTTAAGGCGTGCTGCACCTTAGTGCTGGCGATTGATGCCTCATACGAGGGTCCGCGGGCTCGAATCTGGTAGGAAGCAATGTCTTTCACCTTAGAAACCCGATTTCTATTTCATATTCTACACTATAATGTCACAACCTGTGAATTGAATAATGACTAATCAACCTTCTATTTGGTTTCAATGGATTCCGTGACCCACAAAACCTATGCCTAGACACCAAAATTATCAGCTGAAACGTGAGAAGTTAAGACCAGCTTCATGTAATAGCGGCCATCTTGGACGCCATCTTTGATTGTCAGAGGCGTATTTAATCCATTACTGACCTGGCAAATGCTCGTAATGGATGCCTCGAACCCCAAAACATTTGTCGAGACACCAAAATAATCATTGTATGGTGAATATCAAAGAAGTTACGAATGATTTCATGTAACGGCAGCCATCTTGGACGCCATATTTGATTTACTGTTATATAATTTATTACCAACATTGGAAATGGTCTCATTGGATTCCTTGACCCCACAAACTTATGTCTAGACACCAAACTTTTCAGCGTATGGTAAATATGAAGGAAGTTATGACTGATTTCATATAACGGCGGCCATCTTGGATTTACAGTTACATAATCTATTACCGTCATTGGCAATGGTCTTAAATGATTCCTTGACCCCAAAAACCTCAGGAAAGACACCAAATTTATTACCATAGCTTTAGTAGTTGCTGAGTTACTTGTATTCGAATTTTTGACCTTCGATTTATGTAAATTTTTTGAAACACTTTTTTTCCTTTCCTGTCAGTCATTCACATTTGGGTATGGTTGCATAAGGTGGGGTTAAAATGATGTTGAGATGCCTAATTAACAATTTCCAGTTGAGAAAGTTGATATTCAGCTGTTAATTTGCACTTGCTGGACTGTTAAAGGAGCCTTGTCTGGATTTTGGGCAGGTCCGAAAATTCGTGACCTTTTGACCTCTGGTGACCTAATTAAATGACAAAACCTAAATATTTGCATACGAAATGAAAGAGCTCATAAATACAAATATTTTGAGGGGTCAACCATTATTCTACCCCTACAGGCTACCAAGATATTCCCATTTGTATTTCCCCTACCCCAAAATCGGAGCCTCAGTTTTGCCGCCAACTCCCAACAAATGATCGTGATTTTCTCAGTTATTGCCAGGTTCCCAAAAGGCTAACCAAAATTTTCTGACACCCTAGATGGTGGACTTCAATAATATGAAGAGTAACTTAGGGGACAAAATTTTTCTACGAAAACCCCCTCAGCTACTGCACTAATAGCCATTGATGACATCATTTGATGACGTCAGTGCATTGCCTCTATAGAGTTGCAGACTGAGCCTTTCATGTAACCAGTACAAGGAGCACACTCGATCAGCTACACTCTTCCTTCCCCAGCTCTTTCTTTCCAGACATCGCTGGAACGCCTTCTTCTAATTCCACAAAACATATCACGGCGGCACAAACAACTATTGATGGTCTTGTTACGACAGCAGAAGAACAATCATCTCGGCCGTTTGCCGTGATTGAGAGATGACCCAATCAATCCGCGTTGATCAACATCATCTATCCTCCGGGGATCACGAAGATTGGAAACAAAGCAGTATTTGTGGAGGTCGTGGCATCCGAGACTTGAAGCAATCACATGATTTGAAGGGGGATTAGTTTGAGAAACTGTGACAGGATTTATACACTGACGAGCTCGGGTCAGGCGGCGGCACTGACGTATTGTGGATTTGCGTCACGACATAAAGGAATCAAACATAAAGGTTCAATGTACAATTTTTGCACCATACAAAAAATTTGAGAAGAGTTTGTTTGTTTGTCCACGATTTTCTCCAATGCCGTGTTCACACTAGGGTTTTATATCGAATCGAATTCGCAATAAAGGCCTATTCCGATATAACGCGTCACACTCAATTCGAAATAGATCACTTTTATATCGATTTAACCACCGGTATTTGAATCGGTTTCGATTCGCATTAGCCAAATCGAAATAGTTATGTACTGCACAACATGTTCAATGTAGGCCTAACGTCATGACATAGTTTATTTCGGGTTGAGTGTGACGCGTTTTGTTTCGAATCGAAATCTGTTTAGTTGTAGTGTGACCCGACCCGACGTAACCAAATCGATTTCCGTATTTCGATTTACGGAAACCGATTTCGATGCGAAATAAGTGTGAACGCAGCAATAGACTGACGAACAGATTGCGGCAAACTTGGTATGCACACGCAAACAGACCTGGGAAGTGTCCTTAGAAAGCCTGAATTTTGATGTCACTAATAGTTTCCGAGATATCAAGATCTTAACGAAAATAACAATGCTGTTCAGGCTTTTTGACGTCATGACGTCACTGAGATTTCCGTCGCATCATGCGTGACGTCAGCAACATCATGTCACGAAACTATGGCATTACAGGCCTCCTAGCGCTCCTAAAGCATGCAGCAGACTGGCCGCCAACTTCGGCGTCCAGAGGCGTTTTTTCGACGCCAATGTCCGAACGCCAGAAAAATCCCCAATGTGCTACGAATGGAATCTGGAGAACGCCGCCTGACGCCGCCGGACGCCACTGAACTCCAGATATCAAACATGTTTGATTTTGGACGCCAGTGAACGCCTGTGAACTCCCGAAGCAGCCAAGTGTGCTACCGACGGCAGCCAGACTTGGAGTCGGCGGCGAGTCTTTGGCGAATCAGCTTGCGTCTTGCTGTCACATGATTTCAAAATGCAGCCTCAATGAAGATGGCAGCACTGGTAATTGTAGCGCAAGTGGCCCGAAAAGATGCAACTGAACGCCAGGTTTGGGCAGGTGTGCTCTCACCAGGATCCACTGGCAGCCAACTCTGGCGTCGAGAGGCGTTCAGTCGAACGCTTCTGGACGCCACATTTGGCGGCCAGTGTGCTGCTAGCTTAATGACGTGACGTGTCTCACATGAACTTGAGTTCCCCCACCATGCCCACTGAACGTGTATTACCTAGTTTTATAAATGTGGATAGTATCCCTTTAAACTTAAATCTCTGTAGACAATATTGGGTAAATTTAATGTACTGCAGGAGGAAACCGGAGTGCCCAGAGAAAACCTGCCTTGTCAGAAAGTCACCCTCACTATCACATGAGTACCGAGTCCGACTGGGAATCAAATCCGGGACCTTAGAGTCGGCAGGCACCAATGTTTCCATTCCACACTCTGGCGACCATTGTTGTCAGCTAATGTTTCGACATAGTATCAGTCCAGCCTCGGTGTTACCACTGGCTATAAGTTGGACAAGACACCAGTCTTATCAAGGGTGGGGAAGGATAAAGAGTCATCTCATGCATACTGAGGCACTTAAAATATATTAATCTAGAGATTAATTTGGAGTAATCCTACAGGAATTAATGTCCACTACAGCCTGCAAAACATGTTTGCACAACGTGGCCCGAGATCAGCGCAATCAGAAGACTTGGCCGACGCAGGAGTTCTCCACAAATAAAGATAAGAATTTTGTTCTTATCGTTAATATCGTTTGTTTTCATTCTCTTTTTGACAATAATTAATGAGATTTTTTGTGGCCTTGGTTGTTATGTAAATGTCAGTGACATCTCTATGTTGTTGATATCTAGACTGGTTCCCAATCCCAACATCGCTAACGGATAAGGGATCGGTATTGCATGAAGCAATTTGATTGGCTAGCTCTTTTTGTATTGCATGATGTAATGCCGCAGTTGATTGGTTAGCTATCTTGGGATGTGAGGTAAGTAATCTATTTCTCAGTACTGAGGAGCATCTTCTGTGACATCATAACCCGGCAGCTTTCTGCCAAGTATGGCCACCCAATACCAATCCCTTTCTCCGTGAGCTATGTGGGGACCGGGAACCAGTCTAGTTGATATCAGACTATAAATCCAAACCGCAATTTTTTTAAATTCCTGATCCAGGCCTTTCGGTGCAAACTTTTGAAACTAACCATCACACAGTTTCATTGACGTCATCAGCATTGAGCCCCATCGGTAAATCAAATGTGTGTATTATTAACTCCAAGCGCATCTGCCCTAAGGGTACATTTCTGTTGCAACTACTCTGAATCCCTTTCACCAAAGCCTCCTGCAGTTAAGAAGACCACAGTCATGATAAGCCAAGTTCTATTGGTGCCAGGCTTACACTTTGTTATGTTATGGGCGTAATGGGCATTTACAGAGTGCGTTTAAAACGACTTGTGTTTTGTATTGTCTGTTCTTAGCAAGTTTGTGTTTGGTACAGCAATTAAAGGAGCATGGTATTGCCGCTTTTTCTCGACAGCCGGCGCCACCGTGCCACTCTCCAACCCAGGGACTAACTACGTTGTCGGCGAATTGACCCGATTTACTACGTGAATTTTGTAATGCATTTTTGTAGTTCATATTTCTGCTGCTAGGTGGCTCCCTCTACGTTGGCAGTCAAATAACGCATTAGAGATCCAACGCTGTGCTCCTTTAAAAGCATATGTGACCTGCTCCAGCAAAAGCAGGTGATCATCATTGGTGGTCAGTCTAATCAACTATTGTCCCCGTTGTCCACGACTATGTCAACCTGCAGAGACGTACATTTCAGCTATTGTGTTGTAAGGCCATTAACCCTTTCCTCGGTTGTGACATGCACCTACTTTTGCAAGAATCAGGTAACATTTTTCCACCAGGGCCAAAATCATTGCATTATTGGCCCTGGTAAGTATGGAAGTCAGGCATCTCAATTACATGCTGATCATTACACCCTGTATTTTTCCAGCCTAATTTGGGCACCCCATAGTCAAGAAGGTGACCACCATGTGCACACCCACAATGGACATTTGAAACCTAAAATCAGAACACGACCACCACACTCTCAGACACAGTCATCTCAGATTTTCCTTCATCCTGAGAATATCAGGCGTTCTTACTGCTCGCTCCCTTCGTCACCGCAGACAAACCCCTGAGATATTTCGCTTGATTTGCTGGAGTACTTGGCGCCTGAGAAAATGCGCCCAATCAGCGAACGCCATTTCTGAGTCACCTTAAGATGACAGTCATTACACGTAGATTGTACCGTAGTGTCACGCACAACACAGTGCTGAAGTACCTCAGCTTCCCCACCTCAGCCTAACTAGAGATCAGTTACACGTATACATGTATAGCGGCCCTTGTAATATTCACAGCCAAGCAGCTGACACAGCTGACCTAGTTATGCCAGGCAATTAACCTATCCTACACTGCTGGATTCAATCTAAGTTGAGTTCAGCCTATCCTACATTCATCGCACAGAATGTATATCATTCTCAGTCCACACGTCGCGAAACTGGAGTTTATTTCATGTTCAGACCTGCTGGGTCAGCTTTGTTACCTGCGTAGTTCATGTGTAACAATCAGTGGCCAACTTAGGATGAGATGGTGGGGATGAACATTTGCTGGAATGGCTTTGATACTCCACCGATTCAGGCGAAATCTCTCAGGGGTTTGTGTGCGGCGACGAAGGTAGTGAGCACTAAGAACGCCTGATATTCTCAGGATGATTTTCCTTATGGTAGAGGATAATTCAGGCATGAGAGTAGATGGCGCTGAAAGGGTAAATGTCGTCCTGGGTATATACAAAGATTACCCAGGATCTCAATTTTCACTAAAACAATACCCTGGGTGTACTTTCAGTAGCCGAACATCACCCAGCATCTTATTATGACACCTGGATTCCAGGTTGTCTCGCTGTGGTCAAGGTACCGCCTCGAGAATGTCAATGAACAGCTGCACTCAACAAGTACCGCGGCGCGAGACCGCGAGATTCCACGGGATTTCTACATAGGACTCGTTCCTAGGACAGATTGGGGAAGCTGGGTGATATTCGGCTAACGAAAGTACACCCAGGGTATTGTTTTAGTGAAGACTGAGATCCTGGGTAATCTTTGTATATACCCAGGACGACATTTACCCTTTCAGCGTAGATGGCTGGGCAAAAACCTGAAAATTTTATGGGCCATGGAAACCCCTCCCTAAGAAATTATTCCTCTTTCAAATGCATCATTTGGAGTGATATTTAGGGCATACTCCACTGGCAGATCCTTTGCAACTTGAATGAAGTTCTCGGTGGGTGATGGGGTGGGGGGGTGTTATAATATTGATTCACCCTGTGGAAAATATTCCACTTGATTATTGCTGACACCCTCAGTTATTAACACACACTGCAGAAAAATTAGTGCCACATTTCCAGTTTTCCCGCCAAAAGATCGTCGATGACCAATGCGGCATGGAGTGAGATATGTTATTTAAGTAAATATCTCCTTATTGGAAATAATCTAGGAAATAAATTTGATATGACTGGAAAGTGCATTTTTCTGCATTACAGCCAAATAGATTATACAGGAATTCAGTCAGGGGTTTGAGAGAAATGGGCTTGGAAATATAACAGGATCTGTCAGATTAAAATGTTGAAGTCGGGTCACCTCCAACACGGCCACTGACGATCTTCAACTGCCGTATGAAGTTTGTCTGAGCTGTTTTGACATGGGGAAAGCAGTAATGCTTGTGGAAAATTCTGGCAGGGTGACTTGGCCACCAGGACCTAACTTGGGCACCGTTTTTAAGGGTTTAATTTGGGCACCTTGCCAAATTATTACACCGTTAAACGTTGCAATCAGCATGTAATTGAGAGGCCTGGGAAGAGGGGCAGGTGCATCTCACCTGCGACGATCGTCAACAGTCGTCGATCAAAAAGATCACGAATCGCAACATCTGTACCACGACGGATCACGAATCCATTCGCAGTCGACCTGACATGATTCCCTGCGCACAGCTAGATGTCCACTGTTCCAGAATGAGCACACACACTTTCACTTTTGCGATCTGACCATTTCTTCTCTTGATGTCGACTGTTGCGTAGTGACGTAGGCAATTACAGGTGCAACCTGACATCAGCATAATGGCATTTGGATCATGACTTCCACAGCAACTATAGATATTTTGAGCAACTAAAAACCAAGTTGCAGGAATGCACAACAAAAAATCTTGATATATCAGTTTGACAATGGGTATAGAGGCAGCACATCTCACTTTTTTCATAATCACACATCACAGACCCATTAGCAATCGGACTCGAAATTGTCACAAATATTTATCAACACCTCCAAGAAGTAAATTGATCAGTGAGTCATGCCAATGGTGATGCATAGCTTCTGCCTCCAGCATTAGGAAAACCTATTTTATGAAACTGTTGCATCCCTTTCCATGTTCGGTTCACATGTGTGACCCGCTCCAGCAAAAGCAGGCAGGCGCATGTCGCAGGTGATCATCATTGGTCATCAGTTTACTCAACTATTATCACTGCTGTCCACTAATGTTGTCAACTTGCAGAGGCATACATTTCAGCTACTGTGTTGTAAGGCCGCCCTTTCATTGGTTGAGACAAGTGCCTACATTTGTTGGAGTGGGTCACACATGAAGCTACAGTACCTTGCACAATTGACCTCCCTTTATCCGCGTACCTTCCTCGGACGTGGCGCGGGAGGTAACCTTGAGTTCATCGCGGATGGTACGGGTACGTCACGCGTCTCTGTTGCGTGACGTCGGGTGAATGACGTTACGTCGTCACTGCATGCCTTCGATGACGCCGCGCCACGTACTCGGAAGATACGAGGATGGTACGAGAATGACGCTGCATCTGGTACGCAGGTGGTGCGCGGCGCGGATGGGAGGTCAATTGTGCAACGTACTGTTGGTGAGCTGGCCTTGAGGCATTCTCACCACTAAAATCATCACACTTTTAAAAGTGGGTCAATTTTTCGCCTCCATTTTCTCCTTTTCCATTCACGTAATCTACTGATTATCGACGCAATAGCTAATCATTTGGCATGAAATTGTGTCCCCTGCTAAGCAATTTGAATAATATAATCGGCTTGGTGCTTTTTGGACGATTTTTGGACCAAATGACGAGATTATTTAGGATCATTTTCATGCGGGTCCTCTGTCCTCGAGTCCTATTGTATTGTAGGCATGTAGCGGAGCGCCTGTAAAAGGTAGGGGACCAGTGTTGCACAGTAAAAATAGCGTACATCGATCGTTTATGGATGAAGTGGGTCACCTTAAAACGTACAGTAGCATAGCGCCTGTATTCAGGTCTGACCACACAGTCGACTTACAGTTACTCAGGGGAAAGTGGGACATCTTTAATAGGATGCTCGTCGCTTCCAATAATAACTACCGGTACTTCCCGATTAGCATGACCAGAAAAGCCTGGTTTCTCTGGCCATCGATGGTGGCGCTGACTGATATTTACGGTGATGGCTTCTTTATACCTCTATGTACTGCTGCATGCGGTTAGAGTGTAATAAACTTCGTAATTCGGTACAATGCCCCTCGCCTGCTCGCCCTCAGGCCAGCGAACCGTTGTTGCCTTTAGGCTTGTATTAGCCTTAGTTCCACCTATCCCAAATTGGTGGGTTTTCTTAGACCTGGGTCTTCCCTGTGCTTGAAAAAAAACTTGCCACGCACTTACACCTATTTTCAGTATGTTTCATTGGCTACTAAACACGGCGAGAGAGGTTGTGAGCGGCTGAAATTTCACAGGGTTTTTGGTTGATAGCGCATGCGCAATACGCAACACACTTACCATGCCATCTGTTGCTGGGTTTGATAACTAGTAATTGCCGAGCTTATTGCGCTTACACCAATCCAAAAGAGCCTGTGTGACACACGTGTCTAAATTCGCCCCGGCAAGCTCGGCAGGTCTAATAAACACGGGGGTTTCAAACACGGGTCTGTTAGACACGGCAAAAAATAGATGTACGCGCAAGAAACCTGGGGTTTTGGTGGGTTTAGGATAGGTGGAAGTACAGCTGTTATTAGGGAGTTTAAGAAATCAAACGATAAACGTTAACTTTACGACAACGTTGTTTTTCATACTGCAAATTTACCAGATTATATATTGCATTTTCGGTACAAAAAATAACGTTGTCGTAAAGTTAACGCTTATCGTTTGATTTCTTAAGCTCCCTATTACCATAAAGGAATCAACCATAAAGGTTTAACTGCGAACGATGAACTTACTGAGGGATACACTTCATGTGTTGCCACCAGATGTCTCTCACTGCCTGAATTTTGGCTTTACGTAATAGGCACGAGCTTCAACTTTTTTTGTGGTGAAGAGGTACATGAACCTGTCAACTTGATACTTTGAATTCCATTTCTGAGGATAACAGAGCTATTTCCAGCACAATTAGTGTTCCACGTGCAAATGTACGTTAGCCTATTCAAATCTACACAGATGACCCTGCGCTCACATCGTTCGTGGGGTTCTCATTAATTCAATCCTTTTGTATCATAAGATCAATATAGTCGGAATTCAACAAAATTTGCAGTAAACGTGCAGAAGGGTCTCTCATCATATGGAAGAGTCAGAATGCAAATCTGTTGAGGTTTAAAGCCAGACACTATAGACAGATGGGTTATAATCGACGAGCATAGTCTCGGTCACCCAGCCGCTGTTTCGAATCTGGGGAACCGTAGCAGTACTGTGTGGCTGGCTGCGCAAGACTACACACAGCACTGGGGATTCCCCAAGGGGATTCCCAAAACCTTGATGCAGGATAATGCTATAATATGTGGTTCTATGGTTCTATACACTACGCACGCCTGTAGATGAGGTTGCACTATATTTTGGCCGAACTGGGGAGTGAGTAGCGGTGCATAGTGTGCGGCTTTAAAGGGATATTGTCCACATTTATATAATGCTAAATTTGTAAGTTGAACCTTTACGGTTGATTCCTTTATGCTATTACCTCAGTCTCTCCAGAAACCTTTCTGGGGGAACTTAAGGAGCAGCTCATTCAGCGCTCACTTGATCCTTTCAGACCAGAATACAAAGTGGCGACTTGCATGGAATCGAACCCGTGCCCTCTCAATCTCGAATACTATTTCAACACTGCACTACCACCCACTCCGCCACCCTCTAGCCTCTAGCCATGGATCAAGTGAAACAGCGGAAAACCCCCCTCAAAGACACATCGCAACAAATCCCTAACGACGTCAGACGGAAGTGCGTTACCAACATATGGACTTACAACAGTGGGTGGAAACTTTGACAGCACTTTCACGATGGCATTTTTACAACGTTCCGGTGTCACTTTCAAAGACCTTCCCTAAAACCTTTTTGACGGATCGTTTCCGTGTCTCGCTCCGTTTTGTAAGCCTAGGTCGTTGTCTCCTTAATTTCCTGTCGGCAGTAGGGGAGAGCTTACCATCGCAGAATTCAGAGAGCTAAGCATGCTAAAAACTTTTTTGCCCGGAAGACCTAAGTGGGTACTTTTTTACCATATAAGACCATGCCTGGCGTGGTTTTTATCGAAAATTTTGACGTGCAGTTTTCTCCATTGCATCGGAGAAAATTTGAAACAGATTAACGGTGGTTTATTCTATGCTACCCCCATANAGGATGAGCTTTCAGATTACGCAATGACCTTGAAGGTCAGAGGTCAAGGTCAAGGTCAAACAGTTCTAAAGCGCAAATCTCCTCGGAATTTCAGGAGAAAACGAATTAGAAGCCTGAATTAACCATCCCCGATAGGCTTACTAGTATATCAGGGATGATCCGATCATGTTCCAGTTACGCAATACTTCTCAAGGTCAGAGGTCAAGGTCACAGTCAACCATCACAAATAACATGAGACAGAACCTGCATGGTGATGGTGGAAGCCTAAAAACTTCATCTACACCTAGGTTATCAAGGATGAGCTTTCAGATTACGCAATGACCTTGAAGGTTAGAGGTCAAGGTCAAGGTTAAACAGTTCTACAGCGCAAATCTCCTTGGGATTTCAGGAGAAAACGAATTAGAAGCCTGAATTAACCATCTCCTATAAGTTTCATCACGTATGCCTGTTCCAGTTACGCAATACTTCTCAAGGTCAGAGGTCAAGGTCACAGTTAATTAGCTCTAGAGTATTTAACTTCTCATCGGAAACCATTGACATCGCTCCGATGTCCTTTTCTTGTTTGTATTTGTATTTCATTTTTCCGTCAGGGCCGACGCTGTAGCATTATTGGCCCTGGTAAGTACGGAAGAGGCCATCACAAGCTACTCATGTTCCTCACTTGGATGGGGTCTTTTACTTGCCCTTGCAAAGGAACAAGGTACAAGGCACCACGGCTTACTGTCCCATGCGACGGACGTGAAGGGCCGGGAATGAAATCCCATATGGCCCGGGCTGGATTCGAACCCGGGCTCTGCCGCTTGCTAAGCGGGCGTGATAACCACTAGGCTATCAGGCTATCAGATGTATCGTACCTCAAGGTAAAATCCTTGAATTTGATTGGCCGATACGCATCACAGTCATGGCCGTGTAACATAATGGATGAGCGCGAACAAATAGAGGAAACAAAATGGCTACTGATTTTTTCACTTGACGGCTTCGAATGTTTGAATTGGGATATTAGGCACTCGAGCTCCGAACGAATCATTTTGTGGTGTCGACCGGCCTAGTACAGTGCAACCTCGCTATAACAAACTGCTTGGGAGCCAAGGGTAAAGTTCATTATAGCGAGGGGTTCGTTATAGCGAGGAATCCGACAAAGGCGAGTCTGTATGGTCAATGGCAATGATCCGAGGATGTACATTGACATGTGTGCACTGAAAACGCTGTCACTGCTATAAATGAAAGTTTCGATGTCTCAATTAGTTATTAAATTCCAAATTAAGCAAACAGGTAATTACATGTAAACAACACATTAAGTACATACATTCATTGAGTGTGATTAGTTTCACGGCAATTGCACACGCCTGACGGAGTCGGATCAACCAGGGGCTACAGGGAGAACCTGAAAAATAGCCCTTTAGTGAAAATTTTGGGGTCCATTGGGTAGGGTTCGTTATATCCGTGAGTTCGTTATATCGAGGTTCGTTATAGGGAGGTTGCACTGTATCAGCATAAACACCAACTCAAATACATCAAGTGTTGCGTGGAATAGAGAAAATAACGGTGTATTAAACTTCTGGTAGCTCGACTTGAAAGTGCCAGCCTGAAGAAGACCCCGGTTGGGGTCGAAAATTCGCAAGATTTTTGGAGGACGACTCCTTTTATTATATAATTTTGTGTGTCGCCTTTTATGCTCTACTTTTTGGATACCAGTATTGCAAATGGGAGATATTAGGCCTAGCTCTTTTGCAGGAACTACTTTTATGCCAGCCCCCAGGGTAAACTATAAGCTACATGTCCAGCTACACATCTTTGAATAGAGCTCGTGCAGGATGACGTCATCACGGAAAACTCCGCCATCTTGATGGTCAAATGGGGAACCGGAGGAACTAACATCACGACGTGGCGCTGTGAGCGGTGCGACCGAAGTTTCTTTTTTCTAACGTTATTTCCATTTATTTCTGGCGTGAAAACAACCCTTTTGTTTCGGTCGCCTGGCATTAAAATTTACACCGTCTTGTAGCAGATGAAAATGTCTGCAATTTTGCAATGCTTTTTTCCTTAAAATGAAGACATAGATGACGATTTCGGCAACGTCTTTGTCTAATTTTACCTGTAGAAAATGTACAGCACTTTTTTTGATGACGCAACGTCAACACATAAAACGACGTCAATGACGTTGTTTCGGTCGCACTGCTCGCAGCGCCGACCTGTTGGGATTTCCGGCACGCGGGTTCCTCATTGATATTGAATAATGATGTCACCTCAAGTGGCGTACATTCTCGTCAGCTCCAGTTGAGTGTCTGTGAGTCCACCCATGGCGTGATCGACACACTTTATTGTCAACGTCCCGCCGGTCATAGTTACGTCAGAATGAGCCACTAGCTCTATACTACGGCTGGAAAGACGTCATTCTATAAATGCTGATGGTCAGGTCCCTGTGGTCAGCCAAAAGTAGGTTCCCATACTCGTCATAAGATAAGGAGAAATCCTTGTGTGCTATTGGATACACTATGTAAATATATCGGGTCAATGCGCAATTGGATACACTATGTAAATATATCGGGTCAATGTGCAATTGGATACACTACGTAAATATATTGGGTCAATTCGCTATTGGATACACTATGTAAATATATCGGGTCAATGCGCTATCGGATACACTATGTAAATATATCGGGTCAATTCGCCGACAAAGTAGTTAGTCCCTGGGTTAGAGAGTGGCGCACTGGTGCCAGCTGTCGAGAAAAAATGTCAGTAGCGTGCTCCTTTAAATATTACGGTTGGAAAGATGTCATTCTATAAATGCTGATGGTCAGGTCCCTGTGGTTAGCCAAAAGTAGGTTCCCATACTCGTCATAAGCTAGGGAGAAATCCCGGTGTTCAATAGGATACACCAGTTTCCGTCTATACTCCATATATGGCAAAGGGCCGCACATTTCTACAGCGACGATGTTCACACCCACACCTCTGATCTTAGCTGTTAGGAAAAGTTCGTCCCCCATACCAACTGTTATTTTAGATCGGACGTAAATTTGGTCCACAATGTTGCCCCACAAGTTAAAGCTGCAGAATCCAGGCCAGCGGGAACATCTCACATAGACGAAAACAGACCGAAGATCCGTTTGCCAGGACAGTATGCTATTTTGAAATCTGACAACGCCACCAATACCACGTTTTTTGGCCCTGAAAAACCGCCAGATCAGATTAATACGAATCAGAGCGCCGGCTTTCGACACCCGGCCTAGCATGCCTCGGTAAACATACTTTCTAACCCGTGAACTTCTCGGAGAAATCAGAAAAACTAATGCATCAGACTTCCACATAATCACGTGTTTCAACCTTACAAATTTTTTCCCGTAAATTTTAACGTCGGCCTTAAAAGAACCATCTAACCTGTAAACTTTTGCCTCCCGTTGAAATGTTATTACCAAGTCATGGCCGTACATTTCACCACTTTCCACCCTCCTGCTCAGTGTCATCAGATCAGACTTTCTATATTTCATAACCTGACCCTCAAACGATGAAGGTGAAATTTTTCTGACCTTTGCCTCGTTTAAACTGTGGTAGATGACGATGAAAACACCTGTCAGGGAGTAGCAGACGGACAAGTCATGGTACGAAACTGGAGCACTGATGTAGTCTTGGAATTTATAAGCAGTTTCTGTATCATTATGGCCTGCAGAAAATCTCAAGTAAGTGACACACAGCATTTGACAGTTCCTGTTGAAGATTTTGGTTCAAAGTGTGATGTCAACAATATGCTAGACATCGCACATCGCAAATTCTGCAACTCAAAACTAGGAGGATCCAATCAGTCGTCATGTCCTGACTGGGTACATCGCACTTGCGATTGTGCGATTGCCGGGAACTCAGGTAACATCCGGGGCGTTGAGACTCGTCGAGACTGGGTTTCGTTCAGAAAACTGGCACTGATCAGTTGCGAGCCAGCGTACATCGCAGCAACTGAAAGAAACTGGGTACAACTATTCGCTAGAAAGTTGAACATGTATAACTTGTGGTGACTGGCAAAACCTCAGTTCCAGCAAGTCGCAAGGGTGCGTACATCGACCGTTTCTGGCAACTGATCAGTCGCCTCCAGTTCCATCTGGATCCTCCCAGTCACCAGTAACTCAGTGGTGACTATAGGTGTCTCCAGTCGCAAGTGTGATGTACGCTAGGCTTAAACCAAACCTGATAATTCTGACTGCTACCCATTTATAGGCAAAGAGAGACATGCCCAGTTTCTCACGCCAACTTTATCTACTTTATCATATTGTGTGTCGATTTTTGTGCTCGCCTTCTTTGGATGTACTTGTGCACATGCTTAACTGGGGATTCGTCTAGAGTTTGTGCTGATTCTCTTTGTTGGACTCGTATCCTACATTTGGGTTTCAGCTCAGTCTTTTCTAGAGTTTCAGATTGTAAAGTTCCAGCCTGAAGGAGACCCCGGTTGGGGTCGAAAATTTGCTAAATATTCTGGAAATTGACTTTATATACTTTATCTTATTGTGTGTCGATTTTTGTGCTCGCCTTTTTTGTTTCTCACGCCAACAGTGGGATTCGAACCCGGGACTCTCATGAACCCTACGCCAAGCCACTGGACCACCACAGCTCCTTAGAAACAATCACTAGAATATTAGGTGATGTCTAGAAGGAACGTGTAGTGTTTCACCGGCGCCCCCCTCTGAACTGTAAACGCAACCAACCCACCGTACGCATCAGCCGCCAAACTCAAACGTGTGTGGGAAATTCTACATACGTGTTGTGAAGTGTACGCCTGGTTTGAGAGCGGTTCACATAAGGGTAACCTTACGAGGGCCCCTCTCCCACGACCTAATAACTTAATCACGAATAAATACACAGACTGGTCCCATACACTAAAGATGTCGCTTTGAACCAACAGACTTTTCGATTCAGCCCCAACGAGAAAAGGAAATTTAAGCATGTACCCAGATTCTTTCGTAAAAACGAAACCAGGCGTCCGTTGTGCAAACGAGGGCAGAATAACGATACCACCCCTTAGCAACACATAATTTGCCCTTTTCGAAATTTCCAGAAGAGTTGCGTTCACCAATACATATCTGCGTCGGTGGTCGTCACGGACGATATCGCACACGTACAAACTGGCGTCTTTATAACGGCGATTGGATGAGAAAATTGCGATCGCTTTACTCGGACTAGTTCTGTTACTGCCGAGAACTATTCTTTGGTGCCAACGCTTTCTTAGACGATTATCAGAAAGAAAAATAGTAGCGACCACTTTACCCTTTATATCGAAGACGATCCATGGTTTATTTCGCCGACTTTTTTTAACATGCATTACAATATGGTCACCGCTTATACTCGCCGTGCTTACCAGGCACTTTCGAACATGAAACAACACTTTACGTTTCAAAAAGATATCATTCCCATTAAGAGCCGGTTTTAACCCGGTCAGCCAGGTTTTGTACACACCCTGTGACAACACGACGAACATATCTTTAATGCAGCACAAAACTCGTTCGCGGATGAACGCAGATGGCCGATGAATCTTAACTGATTTGCTTCTGTAACCAACACTCATAGTCCTCCCTAAAGCGGCGAATCCACTGTCGCGATTTTGGCTTGAGACGGGGTTGTGATCCCATGCGTTCACCTCATATGGACTTCCGATTGCCATATAAGGTGATCACAAGGGAACGCAACCCCGTTTCAAGCCAAGATTGCGACAGTCATGACAGTGGATTCGCCGCTTAAAGCTAGCAGCACATGTCACCACTTTCGTTGTTCATACAGGCAATTTTTGTGGCGGTTGCCGGTTTACAGCAGACGTCACCACTCAGTGGTCTCGTGTGCTGCTGATGGCCACGCTCCACCACAACTGGCAACTACGAGCAATTTTCGTGGTGAGAAATCAAACCGGTTTGATTTTCGCCAACGTGTGGCATTACTCTTGGTTATCACAGAATTTGCATGGTGAGTGGTCGTTGCCGGTCACAGCACACTTTGCCATTTTCGTGGCGACCAAGAAAATTGCCTGTATTGGCAACGAAACTGGTGATGTGTGCTGCAGGGTTAAAGCTGACGTGAACGAACAAAAAGCCCCCATGCGATGAGCAAGAGAATTGCAAACGCCCTGCAGACACCTCAAACGAAGGCTCAGAACATGATATACCCCATGACGCCAGGAAGGCGCCACCTTATTTGCCTTCGAGCTTTAGAGGTGTCAACATCCTCTGGTGAGCTCCTGCTGAACATTTTTCTGAAAGAAAAAATTTTGACCCAGCTGGGAATCGAACCTGCGCCGTGTTATCTCTGTTCCACCGTCTTCCCCGTTTGTCCACCGAACTTGTTAGAAGACTTCTCATGTTTTCTCTTATTCGTAGTATTATTACGTAAATCGAAGGTCTACGTCTATGACAAACACAACTCATTTCTCTGTCAGCTGGCTCGTTGGTCGAGTGGATAGAGTGGTGGATTACAAATCAGAAGATCGACAGCTCGAATCCCGTCCATAAATGACTACAATTTTTTTTCTTTGAGTAGTGTAAGAGGTATGCGGAGATGTTGACAGCTCTGTTGCCTGAAGACAAATAAGGTGGCGCCCTCCTGGCGTCGTGGGGTCTATCATGTTCTGAGCCTACGTTTAAGGTGTTTGTGGGGCGTTTGCAATTCTCTTGCTCGTCGCATGGGGGCTTTTTGTGCGTTCACGTCAGCTTTAAAATGTAAATGGAACAATCAGTTCTTTATCTCACACTAAGTGTGAGATGTCTTTAAACGTATTTGGAAATATCAAACTCTACATTGAGATAAGTGGACTTACGTTTTGGTAGCAGATGCTTTTAACAGGAAAAAGAAATGTGATTTTGCCTATTAGTCATTGGCAAATCTGTTTACAGTACGTTGCACAATTGACCTCCCTTCCGCACCGTGCACCATCCACATACCACATGCAGCGTCATGTGTGACGTGTACCGTCCTCGTATCTTCCACGGACGTCGCACGCCGTCATGGAAGGCACGCAGTGAAGACGTAACGTCATTCGCCCGTGGTGCACGGACGTCACGCAGAAGAGACGCACAACACACCCGTACCATACGCAATGAACTGACGCATACCTTCCGCGTGATGTACGTAAACGGACAAAGGTAGGTCAATGTGCAACGTACTGTTGCTTGACAAATTTCAACGTCATCCACGAATTCCAGATATTCCACTCCATCCTTATCCTCACTTGAGAAGTTCAACACACTGTGATATCATCCCCAACCCCTCGTCTTTGGCCTTTTGCACTACCCGAGGTTTCCGTCCTCGCTGACCTCACCGTAGGACACCTGCGTTACATGTACCTTTTGACAGATGTACCGCCCCAGTCAAACTCCCCACCTGACACTGTCTTCAGAGCGGATCGCACTAGACGCGGGGCCGGGTGCTTATCGCCAGAATCGAGGGAAGGTACCATGCTTCAACTCATTCTTTTATGTGTAGCAACAGTCTCCATTAGGCTAAGAATCCATTCACGCGATTTTCATGCCGCTCATTGTTGCATCCTTTGTCCACGACCAACGCGGCGGAAACAAACAATGCTTTCGAGCGTCTGCTGCTCGAAAATCACGTGAATGGACAGCCAGCCTCACTAACTTGAGCTGCGTTCACACTGACTTGAAAGTGTTTTCCAGAAAACGTTTACGGAAAACACTTTTGACCAAAAACGAGCGCGCCACACTACAGTCACAATGGGCCGTATTCTAGAAGCTTCCTTCACTCTAAGGTTTACCTTTAGCTATTGTTTGCAGGGCAGAATACAATAGATTAAAGTGGACCTTAGAGTTAAGGACGCTTCTAGAATATGGGCCAAAGTGTTTTCAAATTGCTTTATCGCACCGGAATGAAGTCGCGTCAGACTGTGCTGCCATCTATAATGGTATTTACTATCATTCCAAGATGGATGTGCCAAATTGAAGAGCTTTTCCTCATTTTCCATTTGTCGGCCCAAAGTATGTGGAAATCTTTTGCGTATGCGTACAACATACAGGGCCACATTCAAAAGTGTTTCAGCTGAACTGGTTTCAAGTCATTTTGAAACCACTTCTGGAACCGTTTTCGTTTAACATCTTTGTTTTCTAAAAGCACTCCTCTGATTTTGTAACCAACATCTCTGTTTTGTCAACGTCTACTTTTTGCGGATATAACCGCCCATAACAGATGGGTCATAATCGGCGACCATAGTCTCGGTCACCCAGCCGCTGTTTCGAATCTGGGGATTCGTGTGGCAGTACTGCGGTACGATAAAACGGCTGCATTGGCTGCGCGAGACTACACGCAGCATTGGGGATTCCCCCAACCTCGATGCAGGATAATGCTATATGTGGTTCTATGGTAATTATATATTATGCAAGCCTGTAAATGAGGTTGCACTATGATTTCAACCAAACTGGGAGTGAGTAGCGGTGCATACTGTGCGGCTTTAAAGGACCATGGTATTGCCACTTTTTCTCGACAGCCGGCGCCACTCTCCAACCCAGGGCCTAACTACGTTGTCGGCGAATTGACCCGATTTACTACGTGCATTTTGTACTGCATTTTTGTACATGTACTTCGTATTTCTGCTGCTAGGTGGCTCCCTCTACGTCGGCAGTCAAATAACGCACTAGAGATCCAATACCATGCTCCTTTAAAAGCATGTAACCTGCTCCAGCAAAAGCAGGTGATCATCATTGGTCGTCAGTCTAATCAACTTTTAGGGAGGTTTCGCAAGCGCCCGGTTAGGCCATACGACGACGTTTATCTATTGTTTGGGTATACCCACACAATAGATAAACGTCGTCGTAGGGCCTAACCGGGCGCTTGCGAAACCTCACTATTATCACCGTTTTCCACGACTATTGTCAACCTGCAGAGATGTACATTTCAGCTATTGTGCAGTAAGGACATTAACCCTTTCCTCGGTTGCGACATGCACCTACTTTTGCTAGATCAGGTCACACTTTTCCATCAGGGCCGAAGTCGAAGCATTATTGGCCCTGGTAAGTATGGAAGAGGGGTAGTCTGAACACTGCCTCCTGTTGCTCATTTGCAGAACTGACGGCCGCAACAAGAGTCAGATGAAGCCTATCGCGGGGGGTCTATTTTGATTGGTCCGTCCATCTCCGGGTCGTGTTTTGAATACATTTAGTGCACGGCAATCGTATCACTTGACAATGCTGCTTTCAGGCATTTTACTTGCTGTTTCAACCAGCTACACTCGCAATCACGCTCTCTGTTCACTCTTAGCCAGACAAACATTAAGAAAACCGCAATTTGTTATCAAAATCACGAAAAATATTCCTCTCGAAAAGCCGAATCGGCGAATGCACAGCATCGCCATCTTTACAGTTTGAGGTCACATGATACGGGAACTACCAATCAGTGATCTGATCATGCTGATGACGTAGAACCAAAATCTGGTTCTTCAGTTACTCATCATCTGACTCTGTATTAGCGCCCAGCAGATTCTAAAAATAGCAATACGAGTCAGACGTTCGGACTAGGAAGAGGGGCAGGTGCATCTCACCTGTGACGATCGGCATCAGTCGTCGATCAAAAAGATCACTAATCGCAACAGTTGAACATGTTCAACATCTGTGCCACGACGGATCACGAATCCATTCGCAGTCAACCTGACATGATTCCCTGTGCACAGCTAGATGCCCACTGTTCCACAATCAGCACACACTAGCTAAGGTTACACCTGTTGAAAATACCCGTGTTTTTCCAGATCCCTCTCAAACCCGTGTGTATGAAAATCCCGGCGAGAGGTCACACCACTACATTGTAGTAAGTAGCCCGGCGGCAGTTGCGCTGCATGCACTGACTCTTCAGTCATTTCTGTATTGGCACAAATTGTTGGAGGCGCGAAAACGACGTCACATTTATGGCTGCGCCATCTGTCGCCGTGCAAAGAACTAACGAAAGCACGGGGATGTAAAAAGCACGGCGAGATTGCCGTGTTCCTAAAACCCGTGTTTTTCAGACACGGGTTTCTTGAAGCCCGGTGTGACTACAAAAACACCCGGGGATTTTATGTAGTGTAACCACGGCTACACTTTCACTTTTGCGATCATCTGACCATTTCTTCTCTTGGTGTCGACTGTTCCGTAGTGACGTAGGCAATTATAGGTGCAACCTGACAACAGCATAACGGCATTCGGCTAATGTCTTTCACACCAACTATAGATATTTTGAGCAGCTAAAAACCAAGTTACAGGAATGCACAACAAAAAATCTTGATGTATCAGTTTGACAATAGCTTCAGAGGCAGCACATCTAATTTTTTTTCATAATCACACATCACAGACCCATTAGCAGTCGGACTTGAAATTGTGAAAGATATTACCAACACCTCCAAGAAGTAAATTGATGAGTGAGTCATGCCAGTGGCAATGCATACTTCTGCATTAGGTACCAAATTTCGAAGAAAACTTATGAATCGACTGCATCCCTTTACATGTTCAGTTCACATGTGTTAGCCTCGCTTTATATTTCGCCCTACGCTGTGATAGAAATAGCGTCAACAAGTTGCAACTGATAACTTATGCTGCCACTGACAAGAAAAATACCGATCGGTCGCAACTACCTGAAACTAGTTTATCGCCGTCTTTTGAATGCTTATGTCGACACTGATTTCCTTTGATTTTAAGTGACGTCGTGATTAGGTCACGTGGTCACGTGAGCCACATGGAATGTAAAACGAATTTCACTGGCTGTCTTCAGGATACAGTTGTCAACTAGTCGCTGAAGTTGAACATGTGCGACTTTCAGGATCTGGATATTTTTAGTTTGCAACTAGTTGGCAACTAGTTACTCTCTGACGCCCGAGAGCTTATGTCACCTGGTAGTTGTGACTAATTAGTTCCACCTATGCGCCGATTATCAGTTGCCAACTACATGTAGTTCTGACTGAACGTAAGGGCGACATAAGCGAGGCTTTACCTGCTCCAGTATAGGCGTTGTCGCAAGTGATCATCATTGGTCATCGGTTTATTCAACTATTATCACTGCTGTCCACTACTATTGTCAACCTGCAGAGACAAACACTCTTTTTGAATACGGCCCTGTATAAGACACAGATGCGTGTAACTTCGTTAAAATGTATGGTGAAAGTGCATTTTCTGTCTTTTCTAGAGTTTCAGATTGTAAAGTTCCACTTGAAAAAGACCCCGGTTGGGGTCGAAAATTCGTGAATTCTGGAGATTGACTTCTTGCTTATTATCGTGAAAGTGCATTTAGTGAAGTTACACGCGCCTAAGTCTTAATCGTGCAATGATCACCCTTTTTGAATACGGCCCACGATGTGTTGTGATCATATTCAATTGCAGGTAGCAGGTTGCAAAGGAAGTCGGAACGCAGAAAATCAGCAGTGGATTCCTAGTTTAAAGGAGCTGGACGTCCAAGTTGTAAACACTCACTCACTGGTTCTCTATCCACGCGACGCCTGCGGTGCTGCCACCTATTGTCGGTGATATATACTGACGTGAATATCATGAGTGAGTTGCATTGGACCGAGAACCAGTCTAACGATCACTAGGCGCTACTGGTGCTGCCACCTGCACGAAGGAATAAAACTAGTTTGCCAACCATGTTTGTAAACAAACCAGCATGTTTACAACTTCGGCGTCTAACTCCTTTAACCCTTTCCTCGGTTGCCACAAGCAACTGCTTTTGCTGGAGCGGGTTACACAAAGCCGTGAGACCATTTTCTGTTGTAGTCCTCGTGTTTCACAGTATTACCCCAGTCTCTCCAGAAACCTTTCTGGGTACTCAAGGAGCAGCTCATTCAGCACATCATTTGATCCTTTCAGACCAGTTGAGAATACAAAGTGGTGACTTGCATG
The DNA here is from genome assembly GCA_002633025.1 of Notospermus geniculatus. Classification (NCBI taxonomy): domain Eukaryota; kingdom Metazoa; phylum Nemertea; class Pilidiophora; order Heteronemertea; family Lineidae; genus Notospermus; species Notospermus geniculatus. Next base: position 50,348 of record NMRB01001052.1, on the reverse strand, counting down.
GGGCGTGGTGGCACAATGGTTAGGGCTGTGGACTTGTGACCAGAAGGTCGCGGGTTCGATCCCCGGCTGTGCCACTCTGTAACTCTCAACTGGCCTGAAATGTCCATCGTGTGCGCTATATTGTGGCTGCCCTTTGGTTTCTACAGAAAGGTTTCTGAATCATAGGCTGGGGTAATAATGTGTGAAGCACTTAGAGAGCGTAATACGCTATGAAGCGCTATATAAGAACTCACCATTATTATTATGGAATCGAACAGACCTCTCGGTCTCGAATACTATTTCAACACTGCGCTACCCTCTAGCCTCTAGCCGTGGATCAAGTGAAACAGCGGAAACGACCCCCTCAAAGACACATCGCAACAAATCCCTAACGACGTCAGACGGAAGTGCGTTACCAACATATGGACTTACAACAGTGGGTGGAAACTTTTACAGCACTTTCACGATGGCATTTTTACAACGTTCCAGTGTCATTTTCAAAGACCTTCCCTAAAACCTTTTTGACAGATCGTTTCCGTGTCTTGCTCCGTTTTGTAAGCCTAGGTCGTTGTCTCCTTAATTTCCTGTCGGCAGTAGGGGAGAGCTTACCATCGCAGAATTAAGAGAGCTCAGTACATGCTAAAAACTTTTTTACCCGGAAGACCTAAGTGGGTACTTTTTTACCATATAAGATCATGCCTGGAGTGGTTTTTATTGAAAATTTTCACATGCAGTTTTCTCCATTGCATCGGAGAACATTTGAAACAGATTAATGGTGGTTTATTCTATGTTACCCCCATAAGGATTACGACCCTTTCAGGCAGGCTCAACATGATGTAATTTGTATTCGTATTTCATTTTTCCGTCAGGGTTGACGCTGTAGCATTGTTGGCCCTGGTCAGTACGGAGGAGGCCATCACAAGCTACTCATGTTCCTCACTTGGATGGGGTCTTTTACTTGCCCTTGCAAAGGAACAAGGTATAAGGCACCACGGCTTACTGTCCCATGCGACGGAATGAAGAGCCGGGAACGATCCCATATGGCCCGGGCTGGATTCGAACCCGGGCTCTGCCGCTTGCTAAGCGGGCGTGATAACCACTAGGCTATCAGACTATCAGATGTAATATCATACCTCAAGGTAAATTCCTTGAATTTGATTGGCCGATACGCGTCACAGTAATGGCCGTGTAATATAATGGATGAGCGTGAACAAATAGAGGAAAACAAAATGGCTAGCGATTTTTTCACTTGACAGCTTCAAATGTTTGAATTGGGATATCAGGCACTCGAGCTCCGAAAGAATCATTTTGTGGTGTCGACCGGCCAGTACAGCATATATACCAACTCAAATACATCAAGTGTTGCGTGGAAATAACCTTGTATTACACTTCTGGTAGCTCGACTTGAAAGTGCCAGCCTGAAGAAGACCCCGGTTGGGGTGGAAAGTTGGCAAGATTTTTGGAGGACGACTCCTTTTATTATATCATTTTGTGTGTCGTCTTTTGTGCTCTACTTTTTGGATACCAGTATTGCAAATGGGAGATATTAGCTATTTTGCAGGAACTACTTTTATGCCAGCCCCCAGGGTTATAACTATAAGCATGGAGGTATTATTGAGAAGGAGCGAGCACGGCCCTAATCGCTGTGACCACAATTCCACGCCCCCATTGTTTGCCTTTGTTCCCGCGTATTGTCCGGTACGCACGCTGAGCTCCTTGAAGGCAATCATGAATTCCGCACAACTCTCAAAGTGTAGCGCCATCTATAATTGATATCGCGTCGACCCAATCATATTCTTGCGTTTTTCTCCACGTTGGGAATTAGATAACCGGCTATTTCGACGACAACTCAATTTGATAAACTTTCCGCTGTATTTTAGTGAAAAAATCATCGAAAAAGACCAATTTCCAATAAAGATATCTACGTTTTAAGGTGATTATGATAATGATAATGATAGGGAGATTCTTCGCATTTGAAAAGTTTGAAGAGGATTGCGTTATGATAGTTTAAAAGATGATTAGTTCAGGTAACATGTACGGGTGGTCGTTTCAGTGCGAGATGCTGCGAGGTGCTGTTTTTGACGCGATGAAAACGATGAATTTTTCAGTTTTCGTGCGTTGGCAACGTCCACTGCCATTGTTCCCTTCTATTGTTTGGACTCTGACCATTGTACAAGGCAAGTGCTGACTGCACACGGAAATTACCGAAGATTAGATCGGCTTTTTCCGACCATCGTGCGGCGTTATTAGCCTATTGTCCCCCTAATCACTTTAGCAAACAGCGGAACGATGATTCAGGGGCGGATCTAGGGGGGGTGTCCAGGGTGTCCGGACACCCGCCCTTTTGCCTAGGGTGCCCTTTTTTGAAGAGTGCATGTTTTCAAAATGTGTTGTTTTTAGCTGAACTGGGTGTTTTAATTGCCCATTTAGTGTCCATTAGAAGATTCAAGGGCGATCTGCGGTAGTCCCAAGTCCTTGCACTAGACAACATTGTGCTGCTTGTCTTCCTGCCTATCACTTGTCTTAGCTGCATTTTTGAAAATATACTGGTTACTTCTGACGTACGTATATCCTCCACTTTCTTGTCCATTTTGAGTATAAGTAAAATCCTCGACGCCACTCGTGTCATAAAAACACACTTAATCATACAACTTGTTTTGCCCTGAACTGCCGGGAAAATGCATCTAAAAGCGCCTAGATTTTCAAATTTTGTGGGGGAGGCCCCCCAGACCCCCCGTCGGCGCGCATGTCGGAGGCTTCGCCCCTCCTCAGGTGCCCCTTTTGGATGGATTGGACACCCGCCCTTGGCAAATCCTGGATCCGCCCCTGTGATTGTACTGTTTGATGTGGGGTCCGTGCTCGCTCCTTCTCGATAATACCTCCATGCTATAAGCTACATGTACATGTCCAGCTACACATCTTTGAATAGAGCTCGTGCAGGATGGCGTCATCATGGAAAACTCTGCCATCTTGATGGTCATTGAATAATGATGTCACCTCAAGTGGCGTACATTATCGTCAGCTCCAGTTGAGTGTCTGTAAGTCCACCCGTGACGTGATCAACACACTTTATTGTCAACGTCCTCCCGGTCATAGTTACGTCACAATGAGCCACTAGCTCTATACTACGACTGGAAAGACGTCATTCTATAAATGCTGATGGTCAGGTCCCTGTGGTTGGCCAAAAGTAGGTTCCCATACTCCTCATAAGCTAAGGAGAAATCCTATGTGCACTATTGGATACACTACAAAATGTAGCCTACGTAAATATATCGCGCAGGGATTGCGCTAGGCTGAAATTTTCTTTAGCCACAGTAATGGAAATGCATTGGACCACTCTGAATTTCTTTAACAACTGATGTGAATTTCCATCATTTTCCTGGTCGTTTTCGAAGATTTCTACCCATTTTGGGTCGTGGTTAATGCTAGCGCAATCCCTGATCGCGGGGTCAATTCGCCGACAACGTAATTAGTCCCTGGGTTGGAGAGTGGCGCGCTGGTGCCAGCTATCGAGAAAAAGTGTCAGTAGCGTGCTCCTTTAAATATTACGGTTGGAAAGATGTCATTCTATAAATGCTGATGGTCAGGTCCCTGTGGTCAGCCAAAAGTAGGTTCCCATGTTCGTCATAAGCTAAGGAGAAATCCCGGTGTTCAATAGGATACACCAGTTTCCGTCTATACTCCATATATGGCAAAGGGCCGCACATTTCTACAGCGACGATGTTGACACCTACACCTCTGATCTTAGCTGTTAGAAAAAGTTCGTCCCCCGTACCAACTGTTATTTTGGATCGGACGTAAATTTGGTCCACAACGTTGCCCCACAAGTTAAAGCTGCAATATCCGGGCCAGCGGGAACATCTCACATAGACAAAAACAGACCGAATATGCTTTGGCCAGGATAGTATGCTATTTTGAAATCTGACAACGCCACCAATACCACGTTTTTGGGCGCTGAAAAACCGCCAGATCAGATTAATACGAATCAGAGCGCCGGCTTTCGACACCCGGCCTAGCATGCCTCGGTAAACATATTTTCTAACCCGTGAACTTCTCGGAGAAATCAGAAAAACTAATGCATCAGACTTCCACATAATCACGTGTTTCAACCTTACAAATTTTTTCCCGTAAATTTTAATGTCTGCCTTAACAGAACCATCTAACCTGTAAACTTTTGCCTCCCGTTGAAATGTTATTACCAAGTCATGGCCGTACATTTCACCACTTTCCACCCTCCTGCTCAGTGTCATCAGATCAGACTTTGTATATTTCATAACTTGACCCTCAAACGATAAAGGTGAAATTTTTCTGACCTTTGCCTCGTTTAAACTGTGGTAGATGACGATGAATACGCCGGTCGGCGAGTAGCAGACGGACAAGTCATGGTACGAAACTGGAGCAGTGACGTAGTCTTGGAATTTATAAGCGGTTTCTGTATCATTATGGCCTGCAGAAAATCTAAAGTAAGCGACACACAGCATTTGACAGTTCCTGTTGACGTTTTTGGTTCAAAGTGTAATGTCACAATATGCTAGACATCGCACATCACATTAATTCTGCAGCTCAAAACTAGGAGGATCCAATCAGTCGTCATGTCCTGACAGGGTACATCGCAGCAACTCAGGTAACATCCGGGGCGCTGAGACTCATCGAGACTAGTACTCGTTCAGAAAACTGGCACTGATCAGTCGCAAGCCCGTGTACATCGCAGCAACTGAACGAAACTGGGTACAACTATTCGCTAGAAAGTTGAACATGTATAACTTGTGGTGACTGGCAAAATCTCAGTTAGCGAGTCGAAGGGTGCGTACATCGATCGTTTCCGGCGACTGATCAGTCGCCTCCAGTTCCAGCTAGATCCTCCCAGTCGCCGGTAGCTCAGTGGTGACTAGTTGTCTCCAGTCGCAAGTGTGATGTACGTTAGGCTTTAACCAAACCTGATAATTCTGACTGGTACCCATTTATAGGCAAAGAGAGACGTGCCCAGTTTCTCACGCCAACTTTATCTACTTTATCATATTGTGTGTCGATTTTTGTGCTCGCCTTCTTTGGATGTACTTGTGCACATGCTTAACTGGGGATTCGTCTAGAGTTTGTGCTGATTCTCTTTGTTGGACTCGTATCCTACATTTGGGTTTCAGCTCAGTCTTTTCTAGAGTTTCAGATTGTAAAGTTCCAGCCTGAAGGAGACCCCGGTTGGGGTCGAAAATTTGCTAAATATTCTGGAAATTGACTTTATATACTTTATCTTATTGTGTGTCGATTTTTGTGCTCGCCTTTTTTGTTTCTCACGCCAACAGTGGGATTCGAACCCGGGACTCTCATGAACCCTATGCCAAGCCACTGGACCACCACAGCTCCTTAGAAACAATCACTAGAATATTAGGTGATGTCTAAAAGGAACGTGTAGTGTTTCACCGGCGCCCCCCTCTGAACTGTAAACGCAACCAACCCACCGTACGCATCAGCCGCCAAACTTAAACGTGTGTGGGAAATTCTACATACGTGTTGTGAAGTGTACGCCTGGTTTGAGAGCGGTTCACATAAGGGTAACCTTACGAGGGCCCCTCTCCCACGACCTAATAACTTAATCACGAATAAATACACAGACTGGTCCCATACACTAAAGATGTCGCTTTGGACCAACGTACTTTTCGATTCAGCCCCAACGAGAAAAGGAAATTTAAGCATGTACCCAGATTCTTTCGTAAAAACGAAACCAGGCGTCCGTTGTGCAAATGAGGGCAGAATAACGATACCACCCCTTAGCAACACATAATTTGCCCTTTTCGAAATTTCCAGAAGAGTTGCGTTCACCAATACATATCTGCGTCGGTGGTCGTCATGGACGATATCGCACACGTACAAACTGGCGTCTTTATAACGGCGATTGGATGAGAAAATTGCGATCGCTTTACTCGGACTAGTTCTGTTACTGCCGAGAACTATTCTTTGGTACCGACGCTTTCTTAGACGATTATCAGAAAGAAAAATAGTAGCGACCTCTTTACCCTTTATATCGAAGACGATCCATGGTCTACTTCGCCGACTTTTTTTAACATGCATTACAATATGGTCACCGCTTACACTAGCCGTGCTTACCAGGCACTTTCGAACACGGAACAACACTTTAGCTTTCAGAAAGATATCATTCCCGTTCAGAACTGGTTTTAACCCGGTCAGCCAGGTTTTGTACAGACCCTGTGACAACACGACGAACATATCTTTAATGCAGCACAAAACTCGTTCGCGGATGAACGCAGACGGCCGATGTATCTTAACTGATTTGCTTCTGTAACTAACACTCGTAGTCCTCCCTAAAGCTAGCAGCACATGTCACCACTTTCGTTGCTCATACAGGCAATTTTCGTGGCCGGCAATTTTTTGGGTGGTTGCTGGTTTACAGCAGACGTCACCACTCAGTGGTCTTGTGTGCTGCTGATGGCCACGCATCAACACAACTGGCAAGTACGAGCAATTTTCGTGGTGAGAAATCAAACCGGTTTGATTTTTCGGCAAATTGTGGCAACTCTTGGTCACCACAGAATCTGCGTGGTGAGTGATCGTTGCCGGTCACAGCACACTTTGCCATTTTCGTGGCGACCACGAAAATTGCCTGTGGGCAACGAAAGTGGTGACGTGTGCTGCAGGGTTATGTGACCGAGCAAGAAGCCCCCATGCGACGAGCAAGAGATTGCAAACGCCCTGCAGACACCTCAAACGAAGGCTCAGAACATGATATACCCCATGACGCCAGGAAGGCGCCACCTTATTTGTCTTCGAGCTTCAGAGGTGTCAACATCCTCTGGTGAGCTCCTGCTGAACATTTTTCTGAAAGAAAAATTTTTGACCCAGCTGGGAATCGAACCCGCGCCGTGTTATCTCTGTTCCACCGTCTTCCCCGTTTGTCCACCGAACTTGTTGGAAGGCTTCTCATGTTTTCTCTTATTCGTAGTATTATTACGTAAGTCGAAGGTCTACGTCTATGACAAACACAACTCATTTCTCTGTCAGCTGGCTCGTTGGTCGAGTGGATAGAGTGGTGGATTACAAATCAGAAGATCGACAGCTCGAATCCCGTCCATAAATGACTACAATTTTTTTTCTTTGAGTAGTGTAAGAGGTATGTGGAGATGTTGACAGCTCTGTTGCCTGAAGACAAATAAGGTGGCGCCCTCCTGGCGTCGTGGGGTCTATCATGTCCTGAGCCTACGTTTGAGGTGTCTGCAGGGTGTTTGCAATTCTCTTGCTCGTCGCATGGGGGATTTTTGTGCGTTCACGTCAGCTTTAAAATGTAAATGGAACGATCAGTTCTTTATCTCACACGAAGTGTGAAATGTCTTTAAACGTATTTGGAAATATCAATCGCTAATCAAACTCTACATTGAGATAAGTGGACTTACGTTTTGGTAGCAGATGCTTTTAACAGGAAAAAGAAATGCGATATTGCCTATAGAGGTTCTTCACTGACGTCACACGGCCGCCATACTGGCCGTCAAAATGAAGCCTGGAGGCTGCCATCTTGTTCTCGGTTCGAACATTCAGCGGCCCGTACAGACCACTGGGAGCATACAACTCAACAAATCACTTTCCCTCTCACAGTTTCTGAGCATAAGTAGTTGGTCTGGTGTGAAAACCGTGTTGAAAACAAAGCGAATCGTCCATACGGCTTGCTGTAGAACAGTGTAGAAGAGGTCCGATGAATGCCGAAACGTACAAACCACGTCAAAAACGCTGTGTTGATGCTGTGACATTGCGTCATTTGACGGCCAATATGGCGGATATTTGGGGCTGTGATGTCACGTGAAGAACCTCTATTAGTCATTGCCAAATCTGAATACAGTACGTTGCACAATTGACCTCCCTTCCGCACCGTGCACCATCCGCGTACCACATGCAGCGTCATGCGCGTACCGTCCTTGTATCTTCCGCGGGCATCGCACGCCGTCATGGAAGGCACGCAGTGAAGACGTAACGTCATTCGCCCGTGGTGCACGGACGTCACGCAGAAGAGACGCGTAACACACCTGTACCATACGCAATGAACTGACGCATACCTTCCGCGTGATGTACGTAAACGGACAAAGGTAGGTCAATGTGCAACGTACTGTTGCTTGACAAATTTCAACGCCATTCACGAATTCCAGATATTCCACTCCATCATATCCTCACTTGAGAAGTTCAACGCACTGTGATATTATCCCCAACCCCTCGTCTTTGGCCTTTTGCTCTACGCGAGGTTTCCGTCCTCGCTGACCTCACCGTAGGACACCTGCATTACCTTTTGACAGATGTACCGCCCCAGTCAAACTCCCCACCTGACACTGTCTTCAGAGCGGATCGCACCCGACGTGGGGCCGGGTGCTTATCGCCAGAATCGAGGGATTAAAGGTACCATGCTTCAACTCCTTCTTTTATGTGTAGCAACAGTCTTCATTAGGCTAAGAATCCATTCACGCGATTTTCATGCCGCTCAATGTTGCATCCTTTGTCCACGACCAACGTGGCGGAAACAAACAATGCTTTTGAGCGTCTGCTGCTCGAAAATCACGTGAATGGACAGCCAGCCTCACTAACTTGAGCTGCGTTCACACTGACTTGAAAGTGTTTTCCAGAAAACGTTTACGGAAAACACTTTTGACCAAAAACGACCGCGCCACACTACAGTCACAATGGGCCGTATTCTAGAAGCTTCCTTCACTCTAAGGTTTACCTTTAGCTATTGTTTGCAGGGCAGAATACAATAGATTAAAGTGGACCTTAGAGTTAAGGACGCTTCTAGAATACGGGCCAAAGTGTTTTCAAATTGCTTTATCGCACCGGAATGAAGTCGCGTCAGACTGTGCTGCCATCTATAATGGTATTTACTATCATTCCAAGATGGATGTGCCAAATTGAAGAGCTTTTCCTCATTTTCCATTTGTCGGCCCAAAGTATGTGCAAATCTTTTGCGTATGCGTACAACATACAGGGCCACATTCAAAAGTGTTTCAGCTGAACTGGTTTCAAGTCATTTTAAAACCACTTCTGGAACCGTTTTCGTTAAAATAACTTTAAACCGTTTTAATAGGCCTCTAGTGTGGCACCCTAAGCCGTTTTAACATCTTAAAATGTTTTCAAACTGTTTTAAAAGCCCAGTGTGAATACCTTTAGATCATTCAAAGGGAATGAAATAATAACAGATTTCTAAAAGTTGCAAAACATGGCTTCCTACTGGACTCGAACCCACGGACCCTCGCATTACATGTACCGGTAGGCATCAATCGCCAGCACTAAGGGGCAGCACGTCTTAACCACTAGGCCAAATCCCCATCTTCAAAAAAAGATAGTTCAATGACACATGTGAAAGAGGCATCCCTAAGCACCCTGCGAGTAACCCAATCTCTGAACCGAAACAGTTTTATGTTTATGCAAGGGGTCACATAAGAGATACAATTAAAGGGCATGAAATAATAACAGGTTTCTAAGTTGAAAGACATAGCTTCCTACCAGACTTGAACCAACGGACCCTCGCATTAGGCATCAATCGCCAGCACACAGGGGCAGCACGCCTTAACCACTAGGCCAAATCCCCCTCTCCAAAAAAAGATGTTTGAATGACCCATGTGAAACGAGACATCCCTATAACTACCCTGTGAGTGATCATTCAAATAGGTAGATTCGAAGAGATTATCCAGCAGGTATGATCAGTGTCTGCATTCGTGACCATGAACCTCGCCACCAGGAATAGGGAACCCCGATCACGCACACCACGCGAGAATATACGCGTGGGTTTGAACTGATAGTACACCGACGCCACCTATTATTCATGACGATTCAAGGTGTGATTGGCCGTGCTTGGTGAACCGCATCTCTCGAACAATGAGCCTCTATAGGTGTCACGTCTGCTCTATCAGTCTCACGTGACCAATTGGCGCTCCCCATTAGGACTGTGTGTAGATGGTGTACATCAATTGTGTGTATAAAGGGGGTATTGGAAAAACATGGACTATGGATCAATGGACTCTGGATTACTGGACTGCGGAAACCATGGACTGACCAGTCATAAACACCTCACTGACATACGCCGCCTGCCTGTCTAGTGTATCGAAGACATCATCGCGAATACCACACCAGTGCATACATTTACATACTAGTAATAGGCGACTTAACAACTGGATTTTCATAACTGGTTGCGAAAAATAATGCCTTTAATTTGCTCGGGAAGAGACGGCGAAAAGCAAGCTAGGCTACTCTCCATGCACCTATTTTGACCCACTCGCCCGGAATCTGAACTGGTCATACCATCACTTCCGAACATCCTGTTTATTACATGTAGCTATGAACATTCGGTGTGACCCGACAGCAAACGGTGATGGCAGCTTCTCAATCTCTCACGACTCAGCTCCTAATTTCCTGTTGGAGAGAAGGTTTCCATTCCAGGCGTCGTATGTCAGTGAGGTGTTTATGACAGGTCAGTCCATGGTTTCCTCAGTCCAGTAATCCAGAGTCCATTGATTCATAGTCCATGTTTTTCGAATACCCGTATAAAGGTGTGAAAGAGGTCACCATAATGAGATACATGTACACTACGACGGCGTCACAAAACCCTTGAGTAGAAGACTGAATCGAATCCTTGTTTCGAAAAGTCTACTTACCTTCTTCACCTTATACGCCTCCTGTCTGCCATCGGGGAATTTTTTCTTGCAAGGGGACCAAGTCGAGTAAGAATGGAGGACACACACCGTCCCCTTTAAAACAATGGAGACAACCTTCCAATCCGCCGCACCGTACGACGAACATTCCAATTCCGACCTCATCAGAAACAAAACTTGGAAATGAGAGTCTGAAATGTTACGTTGACTCAACACGCCGACGAATAAAACACTACGACCCATGCTGGCGGAGCGGGCCGATGTCTGCCGGAAAAAATTTCGATTTGATTATTAAGTTTAAAAAGAATGAACCTTCACAACGTTGAAAATAACGTTGAAGAGTCATTCAAATTAAACCGAATCAACATGCTTGAAAGGTTGGATAAAAATCCGCGTTATGTAAGCAGCCATTTGGTAATATCAAGAATATAAGTACCAAGAAGGTATAACTAGTAAAGCAAAAGGGTGGGCATTAAGTTACAGTATATTGCACAATTGACCTCCCTTCCACGCCATGCACCACCCGCGTACTACATGCAGCGTCATTCACGTACCATCCTCGTATCTTCCGAGGACGTGGCGCGGCATCATGGAAGGCATGCAGTGAAGACGTAACGTCATTCACCCAACATCTCGCAACAGAGACGCGTAACGTACCCGTACCATACGTGATGAACTATTAGGCTCCATTTCCATAGAGTTCACGTTTACACTTTTCACGCGCCACGCTTCACGTTTTCCTTTCGTTCCTCGATTCAGCGCACAACGAGACACACATTACCTGTCATGTGCCATGCTTTCTCCGAGGAACGAAAGGAAAACGTGAAGTGTAACGCGAGAAAAGTGTAAACGTGAACTCTGTGGAACTGGAGCCTTAGGATACCTTCCGCGCCACGTCCGAGGAAGGTACGCGGAAAAAGGGAGNTTGCTAGATGAGCCTACCATAAAAATTTCGTGAAATTCCATTCAGTATTAAAGGCGTAATCGCAGTTTTTGTGGTTTGGATTTCGGCCCCCTGGTGGCAAAGTGGAGAATCGGATTTGGCCGATTCTTTCACGCGACACACCTTTGGCCCGTGATACATCCCTCCACCAAATATGAATCCAAAATCTTTAGTCGTTCTTAAGTTATAGAGCGGAAGGGACTAGTAGCGGCGAGCGGCGAGCGCCGAGCGGCGAGCGGCGAGCACCGAGCGGCGAGCGCCGAGCGGCAGAGGCGCACGGACGGCCGGTATTTTCAAGTCCCCCTCCGAGGGCTCCGGGGGACAATAAGACCGGATATTTCACGGCTTGCGCTTCCACTACTGGATTTGAGGTTCGGCTACAGATGGCGATGTGTGGAGTAAACCGCGTATTGTTCTGGTACTTTTGAGCATGCGCAATGTCGCAAGCGATCTTAAGCCACCTTCTGTAGCTGATCATAATACTACAAATAGATCCAGACTTATTGCCATTCCGCTAGAGAAAACACCGTTGTTGATCAGCATCTAATTTAGATTCGGAGTACATGTATACTCGGCTATGCTATCCGAGCTTAATAGATCCGGACTTAATAGAACCGGACTTATTAAACATGGACATCTTGTAATGGAAGCAGAATAAGCCCAGACAAATACCGGCTTTTTCTGTAATGGAAGTGCAGTTATTGGAGAGGTTTCACTGTACTAACAAGGAGCATTTATACGTCGTCCAGGTCCAGGTCATGAGTCGGAGATGAAAATTTAGATATGTCTCCCACGATTTTCACATTTTCCGGCCACATACAGTAAAAAACGCTTAAGTTGGAGACGTGCAACTCGGAAAATCACCCATGTCGGATGGCTTCGAGAAGTATTTTTTGTTACGTTATTCCCATTATCGCATAAGTCGGGCACTACAAGTCGGATTTTAGGCTATCTCGGATGAAATACTGCAGGTCCCTTCTAATACATTTCCAAAAAAAATCTATCGTGTAAGTCAGATCGTGCCTCACTCCTCTTCAGTTCATGTGTTTTTATTCACGTTGGAGCTTTGGATCCTTTTCCATCGCGGCCGTTTTGCCCTCCTCAAGTTGGATTTGTCCGACTTTCACACAACTCGGATATTATCCGACTTACACTAGATGGATTTCTTCTAAGTCGGATGAAATTGTCCGGTCCACTTGAATCCGACTTATGCATTTTCTACTGTGTGTATCTGATGTTTCCTTCATTTTACCTCACGACAAGCCAACGATGAATTCAGCTCTTTTTGAAGCCGACATATTGAGATCCACTCCAGAAATGCAAGCCTACCTGAATGATGTCACACCAGTGATAAACCCAATTGATTTTTAAGAATTGATTGATAAACAACATTTGTTCGTAATGAATGGAGATTTATATAATGCAAGCATTTTTTAAGACCAGAATACACATCATGATTCCACTGCTCTTCTTAAAGATAATGATATGTGGCTTATACTGGACCTTCGCACTCGTATTAGGTCCACCTGTATCTTTACACAGTACAGTGGAACCTCCCTTAAAGCCCAACGGTATGCATTAGGCTTTGTATCTCGCGACGGCCGACGTAACCTTTGACCTTTAGGCAACGTGGTTTATGCATGCTCGACAAGACTGTCAAAATGTATCTATCTGAATGATCCAAGTTACCAATTTGGTTTTGTGTGTGTTGTTACACACAGAAAAAAGAGTTGAAGCATGGTACCTTACCTGATGAAGGGTTAGTCACACTATAGCAGCGCGTTGAACTTCTCAAGTGATGAAGCTATGGTGGCCATTTTTGTGTTGAAAACATAGTATCAGTCCAGCCTCGGTGTTATCACTGGCTATATATAGGTTGGACAGGGGACCAGTCTTATCAAGGTGGGGAGGGAGAAGGAGTCACCTACATGTAATGCATGCAGTCGGGCTTGAACGGACACCTCTGCCAGGACACCTCAGGACACCAATGCCGCCACGCTGGATGGAAAATGACTATCACATGCGCTGCGTCAGAATGTCAGAACGTTCCATCCAACATGGCGTCACATTGCAGCACGCCAGCTGATGACGTCACGTGCATAGCCACTATAATCAGGACACCTCTCAAATATGGACAGCATTTGTCAGTCCCGAAGGTGTCCTTAATAGGGAGTTTCCAATGTATATTTCACAAGGCGTCCGGTGGATCTTTACACAGTATATATCACAAGGTGTCTGGTGGATCTTTACACAGTATATATCACAAGGTGTCCAGTTGGATCTTTACACAGTAGATATCACAAGGTGTCTGGTGGATCTTTACACAGTATACATCACAAGGCATCTGGTGGATCTTTACACAGTATATATATCACAAGGCGTCCGGTGATCTTTACACAGTATATATCACAAGGCATCCGGTGGATCTTTACACAGTATATATCACAAGGCGTCCGGTGGATCTTTACATGTTAGGCTCGAGGACCTAACACCTCCTGAATCTACCACACTGACATGCAGTCAATCAGCTTCCACTCTTTCCAGTATCATCACTTAAAGCATGGCGCACACTGGCGATTTTTTGAGCGATTTTCTAGGCGACCGGCCTTGCGACCACAGCAGCGACTGAACATATTTTCAGGGGTTTTTTTTGTTGACTCGTTTGCGACAAATGCTTCCTTGAAAGATCAGTGATGTCGTGGATGACATCACTGATCGACCTCAAAGGTAATTATCGCATGCGACGTAGTAGTCGCATCGGTAGTCGCCCCCATTTTAGTCGCAAGTGTCCGCCGCCCTTTAGATTGCTATTCTGCCTGCATGTTCTTTTCAATTGCAGGTCAAATTTCGAATGATCCAACTTTTATAGATCTTTCCTACAAAGATGGCGGTCTAACAGTTCTCACCATATGACATTAGAAGCTTAATACCATTCAATGGCCGCTGGCACGCTAAGGCCTTGTTGACATTGGTGGCACGGTCTGACGTGGTGTGATGCAAATTTTTTCTGTTTAAAGTCTATGGGCCATATTGCAGAACGTTCCTTAACATTAAGGTCCACCTTAAATCTATTGTTTCAATGGTTTTACAATAGACTTAGGTCGACCTCAACGTTAAGGAACGTTCTAGAATACGGGCCAGCGGTGTGATGCAATGCAGTAAGAAGCGGTAGGACGCGTCCAGCGATTTCCACCGCCCCTGATCGCCCCTGCAGTATTTTCCGAGTTGAATCGCCTGCCGCGTGAGTTTCACCACGGCTATCATTTTCAAGGATATCTCTGGCACAATTTGAATGACCACCGCATGCAACCGCTTTGCGCCGTGCCGCGCTATGTCAAAACTGACACCGCTTGGCCATCTTTTCAATGCATCATAACGCATCGCACTGTGCCGCCAGTCTCAACAAGGTGGTCAAGCGGGCCATGGACACAAACGTTTAGATAAAATAATTGTCTGAGAGAATGGGTTTGGTAGTGTTGTTATACATTTTTACATGCTTGGACAATGAATGGCCATGACGTCATGTGGGAGAACTAGTAGGCCACCATCTTTGTTGGAAAGGTCTATTTGTAAATCACCTTTCCTTTTGAAAGAAAATGTCAAGTGACTTGTATACAACAGCTATAGACGTTCCCACGTGACATCATAAAGGCCACGTTGGCCGTCAAATTGACCACATGTTTCATGAAGGAACGTTATGATGACGCGATGACATTATTTCGTGTGCTGTCTCATCACGTCAGGGTGATGTCAATCCACGTGTAGCACCCTATTGACGCCAGTTTGCATCATTTTGACGTCCAGTCACATGATTTGATGACGTCAGCAGATTCCTCTGTAGAGGCTTTGCAATGACGTCATCCTGCGGCCATTCTGGAGTACAGAGGGTGTGAGCCGAACGTGACGTGACTTGCGTAAGTCACCCCTGATGACATAACGTCATCAGGGGCATGCAGGGCTCGCTTCGCTGCACCTCTGCAGCGTGTGTACTCCACCATGGCGGCTTGTGACATCATTTGCAAAGCCTCTACGCAGTGCTCCCAAAATACCGTCTATCCCTTTATTCGATGCTCTCTTCGTCTTAATGTCTCAGGGGTTTTACAAAACCTCTTTATTGATGGAATTTTGAAATGATAGAAGCTCCAGGAACAAATTGCATAACGACTGCAATCTTAAGTCGATACAAAAATCGACTTAGCTTTCTGCAGCGCATGTCTCCATACTTAATGGACAAAACATAAGCTGTCTGCCTATTGTGTCCTCTGGAAAATGGCTGCCAAAGTCTAAAGAAGTGTCTAGGCTTACACCATCAACATTTCCAAAACATTTCTAAAAACATTGAGTTGCAACAAATCTGCAACACCCTTGTTTCGGGATTGTTGCACTATAGTGAGTGTGGGCAGACTTGCAACAATTCAAAACATGTTTTGAAAATGTTACAGAAATGTTGCAGAAGAATCTAAAGGCTCGTCTACACGATCATACATCTGTTCAAAACATCATCATACATTTGTATGATGATGTCCAAGCTTGTTTGTCGATTTCTGTCTTGTGACAATGCAGCTAAAATTTTGAACATCATCAAACATTGTTCAAAACAGCATCACAGACTTGTATGACGATGTTCAAGTTTGTTGTGGATTTCGATCTACAGTCCAACATTCATGAACATTGTATGATGAAGTATGATGGAGAAAGGATAATGTTGGATGATGTTCAAGTTTGTTGAGAAAACCGTCCACACGATCATACATTTGTGCCTGAACATCATCACACATTTTTTTGGGATGTTTTGCATTGGCAAGATGAAACATGCAGCTAAAAATTTGAACATCATCATACATGTTCAGGTTTGTTGGGAAAACAGTCCACACGATCATACATTTTGTCGTGAACATCATCACACAAATTTGAACATTATCATACATGGTGGTTGCTGTTCAAGTTTGTTGGGAAAACAGGCTACACAATCAAATATCTGTCCATGAACATCATCATACAAATGTATGAGGATGTTTTGAACAAATGTATGATCGTGTGGACAGGCCTTTACTCTGACATGTATTGCAAGTAAAATACACTAAACATCAACATTTGAGCCAAAATCTGTAAGGTGTCAATTGCTAGCGCCACCTGTGATGAAGTGACCACACTGATATGAGCCTAATAGCTAGCTGCCTGTACCGGTAGACGATTCTCAAATTCGCAGATCTGCGCACTTCCGCCAAATCTCAACCATAACCTCAGTCTGAAACCGGGTGACGTGACGCAATCCATGATTCAGCTCTGGTCGACTCTGACACAACGTTTTCGACGTCACTGTCGTTGTGTAGTCTGCGTCACGTCATTCAGTTTCAGACCGAGGTTGTGGTTGCGATTTCGGTGGAAGTGTGCAAATCTTTCTCATTTAAGCAATGTCATCGAAGTCACTGTCGTGGGGTTGCCTGCGTCATTCAGTTTCAGACCGAGGTTGCGTTTGCGATTTCAGCTGAAGTGCGCAGATCTTTCTCGTTTACGCAATGTCATCGAAGTCACTGTCGTGGGGTTGTCTGCGTCATTCACTTTTAGATCAAAGTTATGTTTGAGATTTCGGCGGAAGTGCGCAGATCTTTGTCGTTCACGTCACTTTGAGAATGGTCTATAGGGTCCCTTTAACTCAGTGGAGTATTTGTATTTCATTTTTCCGTCAGGGCCGACGCTACAGCATTATTGGCCCTGGTAAGTACGGAGGAGGCCATCACAAGCTACCGGTACTCATGTTCCTCACTTGGATGATGGGGTCTTTTACTTGCCCTTGCAAAGACACAAGGTACAAGGCACCACGGCTTACTGTCCCATGCGACGGACTGAAGAGCCGGGAATGAAATCCCATATGGCCCGGGCTGGATTCGAACCCGGGACCTGCCACTTGCTAAGCGGACGTGATAACCAGTAGGCTATCAGGCTCCTTTCGTAATAACTCCTTCACTGGAGTTATTTCTAACCGAGAACTATAAACAAACGCTCTCTCTTCAAATTGGAGTCAAAGCAATATTTCACATAATTAGAACGCTAAGGCAATCACAATCACTCCTTCTTTGAGATGTCATGATGATTATTAGACGTAATTTATCTCCAATTTAGGACAATTCCGTTTGAAATCTTCTAAATCTCTCGATCTCGATGAGCCTCTCCTTCATTAAGGAGAGTAGTAGTTCCCGTAATTTCTTCAGCTCCATCAATTTCTGGAGTATTTCAAAGAATCAAGCGTACTACCCTCGGATTCAACCTTCGGCAGTTATGAAATAATCTACGTTGAACTCTGTCATACTGCTGCTAAACAAAGAATAAATTGAAGTTTATTTTCCGCATTACCGTAAATACCAAAATAAGTATTTTACCATCCTAAATGTTCGCGAATGGCCTAAAAATCCTACATTCGCAGGGAGAAATATTCAGGGTACACACTGAGAGCTAGTTCTCAGTACGTTCTTGAAAATGTTGCTGAACGGGCTCAAACTGTGTGCAAACGGAGTGGACGTAGTGGCAACTTTTTGCAGTCTTTTTATGAACTTCATGGACGGCTCGTACGGGAAGGGTGCTCCAGCACTTCGCGGCATTATTTGGCCAACGCTACAAGTTCTAGCCCATTTTATGATTTTTTTAGGACGGGACAGGACGTTTTGAGAACTAGCTCAGTGTGACAGTACCTTATGCCCCAATCACACTGAGCTAGTTCTCAGGACGTTCTTGAAAATGTTGCCGAACAGGCTCAAACTGTCTGCGAACGGAGTGGACGTAGTGGCAACTTCTTACAGTCTTTTTACGAACTTCATGGACGGGAAGGGTGCTCCAGAACATCGAGGCATTATCTTGCCAAGGGTTACACATTCTAGCCCGTTTAACGATTTTTTTAGGACGGGGCAGGACGTTTTGAGAACTACTTCAGTGTGACAGGCCCTTTAATGCCCCAATCACACTGAGCTAGTTCTCAGTACGTTCTTGAAAATTTTGCCGAATGAGCTCAAACTGTCTGCGAATGGAGTGGACATAGTGGCAACTTTTTACAGTCTTTTTACGAACTTCATAGACGGGAAGGGTGCTCCAGAAGATCGAAGCATTATTTGGCCTAGAGTTACACGTTCTACCCCGTTTTTACGATTTTTTTAGGACGTTTTGAGAACTACTTCAGTTTGACAGGCCCTTAAAGGGCCTTATAAAAATTTCCACGGGTTGCGACACCTGAATCATGACAAAGATCAGCGCCACACTTCTCAGGAAGTAGGGTCACTGTATATCCTGGCACGACCTGTAGCAATCAGCTGCACACCGCAACTCGCATTATGTGTTGCACTCGTTCCGGGCACAAAGGGAGACTCCAGGAATCGTCATGATGGGAATCCCCAGTGGTCAACGGGTGCTGATGACTCATTGATGTACGGTTTAGCGGGGAACAAAATTCGCGTTGGTATGGTGGGTATCGGCAGCAATTTGCATTTGCGGGGAAAAATTTAGTGAGCGCTGCAGCAATTCGTGATTTTCACGAGAATTTTTTCCCACGAATATAATTTCACTTTACGGTATATTCGCCACTGACGAAATGTCACGGTGTAAGGCTGCAACTAAACTGCGTGCAGATAAATGGATGAAGGGAAATGGCTTGGAGTGAACAAATATCTATTCCGTGTTCCATTTTTCCGTGATCCGCATTCCGCTTACCGCGTGTCAGCTGAATGCAGCTTTAAGGAAATCCTCCATGGCCGGCGGGTTAAGCCGTGCCATATAGTAGCTGCAAGGGGTTCAATGCACCATCTCCCCCTTCGGACAGAGATGATTCGTCCTCGAGTAACTTAGCGCCACTCTGCGTCTCAGTGCCAAACTACACTTTCCAGGTTTGACTGGAAGGTCTGTCCAATGTATTATACGTGCACCGGTCACCCATCCATGTTCGCGCTATGTTGCTCAACTTCTAGCTCCGAGGCCATGTGTTAACTACTATGCCATGACGAAATCATCCATGGCTGGCGGGTTAAGCCGTGCGATATTGTAGCTACAAGGGGTTCAATGAACCTTCTCCCCCTTCGGCCAGAGATGACTCGTCCTTGAGTCACTTAGCGCCACTCTGCGTCTCAGTGCTGAACTACACTTTCCAGGTTCGACTTGGAAGGTGGCCAGATGTACATGTACTACTTTAGTATTGNTTCAAAAAAAAAAAAAATTTTTTTTTTTTTTTTTTAAACAGGAAGAGGCAGGTGGTCTGACACCTAATTAATGGCTTGAAAGTGGCTTTAAAAGCACCATTAGCTTTAAAAAGTCCCTGTTTGTATCCAAAATCAGTAAAATTTTGTCGGTTTTTAAGGTCCCACTTTGCCGGGGTGACAAATTCCTGCCCTTTTTTGGAGTCACTGCCCTTTTTGGGAGTCACTGCCCTGCCCTTTTCAAATCCTGGCTGAAACACTAGTCAAGGTAGAGAGTGAGGAGAAAATTTCTCACGTAAATGATCAAAGCCTTCGCCATTGTTCTACAGCAAAAAATGGCCCCAATATAAAAGCAAATATTGTTATTTATTTACAGTACGTTGCACAATTGACCTCCCTTCCACGCCGCACACCACCCTCGTACCACAGGCAGCGTCATTCACGTACCATCCTCATGTCTACCGAGGCCGTGGCGCGGCGTCATGGAAGGCATGCAGTGAAGACGTAACGTCATTTACCAGACGTCACGCAACAGAAACGCGCGACGTAGCCATACCATACACGATGAACTGAAGGATACCTTCCGCGCCACGTCCGAGGAAGGTACGCGGATAAAGGGAGGTCAATTGTGCAACGTACTGTATGTCCATTGAAAACGTGGTGGTGTATTCAGGTCATATAAAGAGGCTTATAATTGTCTTTCATGTTTTATTATTTATCTCCATTCATTGCGAACAAATGTCCCTCCATCGATCAGTTTTTAAAAATCAATGAGGTTTTATCACTGATGTGAGATCATTCAGGTCGGCTGGAGTTTGAGGAGAGGATCTCACCAGCAGCACACCAGGCTATATCGCAAGGGATCTACTTGCCACCGATTTTCTCGCCAGCCACCGCAGACAATAGGTGATATCTGTTTTGGTGTAAGGAATTGATACCGAACTGGAGGTATTGGTCGTCTCACCAAACCCGCGAGGGTGGAGCTAAAATGCAGACCTAGTTTAGGTCGGAATGACAGCTGACCTCACTATCTCATCATTAAGATGGCTTCTTTCTGCGAACAACACAGTTAAAGTGACATCACCACTATTTCCACTGCGTTGCTCAGCCAGAAATGGAGTTTCTTTTGTCAAACTGCTGATGAAATTATCATTAAAATCATGATTTTTTTTGGGTGTTTAAAGGAGTTAGACGCCGAAGTTGTAAACAAGCTGGTTTGTTTACCAACTTGGTCAGCAAACTAGTTTTATTCCTTCGTAAAGGTGGCAGCAACAGTAGCGCCCCGTGATTGTTAGACTGGTGCCCGGTCCAATGCAACTCACTCACGATATTCACGTCAGTACACATCACCGACAATAGGTGGCAGCACCGCAGGCGTCGCGTGGATAGAGAACCAGTGAGTGAGTGTTTACAACTTGGACGTCCAGCTCCTTTAAGTATTAAATAGCTAGTGTTAGTTTGTACTTATAATCAGTGCCCACGCTATCCATAGTCCTGCAGCGCCACCAACGTCTTTCTTTCCAATTACTGCAGCGCCACCTAATGTCTTAGCTATGACTCGAGACTGTCCAGGTGACTGCAGTGCCACCTAACATCATTCTTAACTACAACACCAGAATGTCTCAATGATTGCAGCACCACCTAATGTCTTTCTTAGCTACGACACCAGATTGTCTCAACGACCACAGCGCCACCTGCTTTTTTAGCTATGACACCAGATCGTCTCAACGACTGCAGCGCCACCTAACATCTTTCCCAGCTACATTTCAAGATCACATCACAGCGACTCAAGACATGATGAGTAACAAAGTTTAAAACTTTGTTACTCAAAATAAAAACTTTTTATTTTGTGACGCCTTTATTTACGCATTCAACTATAGTGAGGTTTCGCAAGCACCCGGTTAGGCCCTACCACGACGTTTATCTATTGTGTGTGTATACCCAAACAATAGATAAACGTTGTCGTATGGCCTAACCGGGCGCTTGCGAAACCTCACTATTATCACTGCTGTCCACTACTATTGTCAACCTGCAGAGACGTACATTTCAGCTATTGTGTTGTAAGGCCGTTAACCCTTGGTTGCGACAAGTGCCGATTTTTGCTAGAGTGGGTCAAAAATGGCCGCTTACAGAACATGGGATTTTCATCCAACCTTTCAAGGATGTTGCACAAACATCGTTCAGTTATTTGAATGACTTTTCAACGTTATTTCAAACATGAAACGTTGTAAAGTTTGATTCATTTATAACTTAATAATCAAGTCGAAATTTTATCCGGCAGACGTCGGCCCGCGCCGTCAGCATGGGTCGTCATGTCATATTCGTCGGCGTGTTGAGTCAACGTAACATTTCAGACTCTCATTTCCAAGTTTTGTTTCTGATGAGGTCGGAGTTGGAATGTTCGTCGTACGGCACGGCAGATTGGAAGGTCGTCTCCTTTGTTTTAAAGGGGGCGGTGTGTGTCCTCCATTCTTACTCGACTTGGTCCCCTTGCAAGAAAAAATTCCCCGATGGCAGACAGGAGGCGTATAAGGTGAAGAAGGTGAGTAGACTGAAGGCATCTGTCCACCTGAGACTTTTTCGTGTGATGGCCCTAATGGGTTTAGGTTCAGATGCTGACATTACATATTACAATATACTCTGCACAACTGACCTACCTTCTGCGCCACATACCATCTGCGTACCACATGCAACGTCATAAGCCGCATTTACACTGCCAAACATTTCGGTCCAGTTGAAGTGTACCATACTCGGATCGGACCATGGCCGGCCGCACAGAAAGTCCGATAGTGCTTTCGGTGCATTTCTGTGTTTTTTTAGCTAATGGGAAAATGGGTTAATAACTGCTGATAGGGGCTGGAGCACTATCGGACTTTCTGTACGGTCGGCCCAGGTCCACTTTATTTGTACTGTTTAGGCTGCAGCGATGAGTCACCGTGCAACATACCTGAAATACGCTCTCCATTCAGTGGAGGTTAGAAACTCGCGCGGAATTCGTGTGGGTGACGCAAGGACGAATTGCGCACATGCTCAATACCGTCCCAGCTAAGTGGACTCGGTTTAGTTCGCTGTGCGTCAGGTTTACACAGCACATTTGGTCAGGGTACCGTACTCGGTCTGGACCGAGAACACCTCCTGTGGGTCTCGGTTAACGGTTCACTTGTGGTCCGGACCGGGTATGCTTGGCAGGTTTACACTGCCACTTTTTTTGCCATCATACTCGGTCCAGTCCGAGTTCACTTGATTTTTGGCAGTGTAAATGCAGCTATGCGCGAACCGTCCTCGTATTTTCCACGGATGTCACACGCCGCCTTCGAAGGCACGTGGTGAAGATGTAATGTCATCACGCATGGTGCGCTGAGGTCACGCAGAAAAGATGTGTGACGTGCCCGTACCATACGCAATGAAGTGCAACATACCTTCCCCGTGATGTAGGCGGAAGGTACGTGGATAAAGGTCGTTCAAATTTGTGCTCCGTACTGTATGTAAAATTCTGTTTATTTTTTTTCTGTGACTCTAAAAGCATCTGCTACCAAAACGTAAGTCCACTTATCTCAATGTTGACGTCCATATCGCTCTTTTCTACTGTGTAAATATTGTTCCTCTCTGATGATGCACCATACATGTACACCGCACGAGACTAACAATATCATATGTATGTGTCACAAGAAGCATTTATTACGTAATTTGTTGTTTTTGCCTGCAATATACATATGTAGTTCATGGCCAGACTTCTTTAAAGCCTAGCATACATTGCACTTGCAACTGGATACAACTAGTTGCCACTGAGCTATGCAGGTGCGTGTCCAGAGAGGGGGTCCAGGGGGTCCGGACCCCCCTGCTCGCGCAGGCCATAATTTTTTTTACCCATATCACTTTAAGCGAGCATAAATGACAGGGAGAGGGGCAAGTAGGTGAAGGGTCTAGCGGGTTTCGAAACTTCGGACCCCTGCTCTTATATAGATGTAGTACCCGCTATAGTT